>CM074722.1:510128521-510279886 GCA_037306005.1 Rhinophrynus dorsalis | reverse complement strand
TACTGTGTTGGGATCGCTGCGCTAGTGATAAAGTGCACTGTGTTGGGATTGCTGTGCTAGTGATAAAGTGCACTGGGTTGGGATCACTGTACTAGTGATAAAGTGCACTGTGTTGGGATCACTGTTCTAGTGATAAAGTGCAGTGTATTGGGATCGTTGTGCTAGTGATAAAGTGCACTGTGTTGGGATCGCTGTGCTAGTGATAAAGTGCACTGGGTTGGGATCGTTGTGCTAGTGATAAAGTGCACTGTGTTGGGATCACTGTGCTAGTGATAAAGTGCACTGGGTTGGGATCGCTGTGCTAGTGATAAAGTGCACTGGGTTGGGATCGCTGTGCTAGTGATAAAGTGCACTGTGTTGGGATCGCTGTGCTAGTGATAAAGTGCACTGTGTTGGGATCACTGTGCTAGTGATAAAGTGCACTGTGTTGGGATCGCTGTGCTAGTGATAAAGTGCACTGTGTTGGGATCGCTGCGCTAGTGATAAAGTGCACTGTGTTGGGATCTCTGTGCTAGTGATAAAGTGCACTGTGTTGGGATCGCTGCGCTAGTGATAAAGTGCACTGTGTTGGGATCGCTGCGCTAGTGATAAAGTGCACTGTGTTGGGATCGCTGTGCTAGTGATAAAGTGCACTGTGTTGGGATCACTGTGCTAGTGATAAAGTGCACTGTGTTGGGATCTCTGTGCTAGTGATAAAGTGCACTGGGTTGGGATCACTGTGCTAGTGATAAAGTGCACTGTGTTGGGATCTCTGTGCTAGTGATCAAGTGCACTGTGTTGGGATCGCTGTGCTAGTGATAAAGTGCACTGTGTTGGGATCTCTGTGCTAGTGATAAAGTGCACTGTGTTGGGATTGCTGTGCTAGTGATAAAGTGCACTGGGTTGGGATCACTGTACTAGTGATAAAGTGCACTGTGTTGGGATCACTGTTCTAGTGATAAAGTGCAGTGTATTGGGATCGTTGTGCTAGTGATAAAGTGCACTGTGTTGGGATCGCTGTGCTAGTGATAAAGTGCACTGTGTTGGGATCACTGTGCTAGTGATAAAGTGCACTGTGTTGGGATCACTGCGCTAGTGATAAAGTGCACTGTGTTGGGATCACTGCGCTAGTGATAAAGTGCACTGTGTTGGGATCGCTGCGCTAGTGATAAAGTGCACTGTGTTGGGATCGCTGCGCTAGTGATAAAGTGCACTGTGTTGGGATCGCTGTGCTAGTGATAAAGTGCACTGTGTTGGATCGCTGCGCTAGTGATAAAGTGCACTGTGTTGGGATCGCTGTGCTAGTGATAAAATGCACTGGGTTGGGATCGCTGTGCTAGTGATAAAGTGCACTGTGTTGGGATCGCTGTGCTAGTGATAAAGTGCACTGTGTTGGAATCGCTGTGCTAGTGATAAAGTGCACTGTGTTGGGATCTCTGTGCTAGTGATAAAGTGCACTGTGTTGGGATCGCTGTGCTAGTGATAAAGTGCACTGTGTTGGGATCGCTGTGCTAGTGATAAAGTGCACTGTGTTGGAATCGCTGTGCTAGTGATAAAGTGCACTGTGTTGGGATCGCTGTGCTAGTGATAAAGTGCACTGTGTTGGAATCGCTGTGCTAGTGATAAAGTGCACTGTGTTGGGATCGCTGTGCTAGTGATAAAGTGCACTGTGTTGGGATCGCTGTGCTAGTGATAAAGTGCAGTGTATTGGGATCGCTGTGCTAGTGATAAAGTGCACTGTGTTGGGATCGCTGTGCTAGTGATAAAGTGCACTGTGTTGGGATCGCTGTGCTAGTGATAAAGTGCACTGTATTGGGATCGCTGTGCTAGTGATAAAGTGCACTGTGTTGGGATCGCTGTGCTAGTGATAAAGTGCACTCTGTTGGAATCGCTGTACTAGTGATAAAGTGCACTGTGTTGGGATCTCTGTGCTAGTGATAAAGTGCACTGTGTTGGGATCACTGTGCTAGTGATAAAGTGCACTGTGTTGGGATCACTGCGCTAGTGATAAAGTGCACTGTGTTGGGATCGCTGCGCTAGTGATAAAGTGCACTGTGTTGGGATCGCTGCGCTAGTGATAAAGTACACTGGGTTGGGATCACTGTGCTAGTGATAAAGTGCACTGTGTTGGGATCACTGTGCTAGTGATAAAGTGCACTGTATTGGGATCGTTGTGCTAGTGATAAAGTGCACTGTGTTGGGATCGCTGTGCTAGTGATAAAGTGCACTGTGTTGGGATCACTGTGCTAGTGATAAAGTGTACTGTGTTGGGATCGCTGCGCTAGTGATAAAGTGCACTGTGTTGGGATCGCTGTGCTAGTGATAAAGTGCACTGGGTTGGGATCGCTGTGCTAGTGATAAAGTGTACTGTGTTGGGATCGCTGCGCTAGTGATAAAGTGCACTGTGTTGGGATCGCTGCGCTAGTGATAAAGTGCACTGTGTTGGGATCGCTGTGCTAGTGATAAAATGCACTGTGTTGGGATCGCTGCGCTAGTGATAAAGTGCACTGGGTTGGGATCGCTGTGCTAGTGATAAAATGCACTGGGTTGGGATCGCTGTGCTAGTGATAAAGTGCACTGGGTTGGGATCACTGTGCTAGTGATAAAGTGCACTGGGTTGGGATCACTGCGCTAGTGATAAAGTGCACTGTGTTGGGATCGCTGTGCTAGTGATAAAGTGCACTGGGTTGGGATCGCTGCGCTAGTGATAAAGTGCACTGTGTTGGATCGCTGCGCTAGTGATAAAGTGCACTGGGTTGGGATCACTGTGCTAGTGATAAAGTGTACTGTGTTGGGATCGCTGCGCTAGTGATAAAGTGCACTGTGTTGGGATCGCTGTGCTAGTGATAAAGTGCACTGGGTTGGGATCACTGTGCTAGTGATAAAGTGTACTGTGTTGGGATCGCTGTGCTAGTGATAAAGTGCACTGTGTTGGGATCGCTGTGCTAGTGATAAAGTGCACTGTGTTGGGATCGCTGTGCTAGTGATAAAATGCACTGGGTTGGGATCGCTGTGCTAGTGATAAAGTGCACTGTGTTGGAATCGCTGTGCTAGTGATAAAGTGCACTGTGTTGGAATCGCTGTGCTAGTGATAAAGTGCACTGGGTTGGGATCGCTGTGCTAGTGATAAAGTGCACTGTGTTGGGATCGCTGTGCTAGTGATAAAGTGCACTCTGTTGGAATCGCTGTACTAGTGATAAAGTGCACTGTGTTGGGATCTCTGTGCTAGTGATAAAGTGCACTGTGTTGGGATCTCTGTGCTAGTGATAAAGTGCACTGTGTTGGGATCACTGCGCTAGTGATAAAGTGCACTGTGTTGGGATCGCTGCGCTAGTGATAAAGTGCACTGTGTTGGGATCGCTGCGCTAGTGATAAAGTGCACTGTGTTGGGATCTCTGTGCTAGTGATAAAGCGCACTGGGTTGGGATCGATGTGCTAGTGATAAAGTGCACTGTGTTGGGATCACTGTGCTAGTGATAAAGTGCACTGTGTTGGGATTGCTGTGCTAGTGATAAAGTGCACTGTGTTGGGATCACTGCGCTAGTGATAAAGTGCACTGTGTTGGGATCTCTGTGCTAGTGATAAAGTGCACTGTGTTGGGATCGCTGCGCTAGTGATAAAGTGCACTGTGTTGGGATCGCTGCGCTAGTGATAAAGTGCACTGTGTTGGGATCGCTGTACTAGTGATAAAGTGCACTGTGTTGGAATCGCTGTGCTAGTGATAAAGTGCACTGTGTTGGGATCGCTGTGCTAGTGATAAAGTGCACTGTGTTGGGATCGCTGTGCTAGTGATAAAGTGCACTGTGTTGGGATCTCTGTGCTAGTGATAAAGTGCACTGTGTTGGGATCGCTGCGCTAGTGATAAAGTGCACTGTGTTGGGATCGCTGCGCTAGTGATAAAGTACACTGTGTTGGGATCGCTGTACTAGTGATAAAGTGCACTGTGTTGGGATCGCTGCGCTAGTGATAAAGTGCACTGTGTTGGATCACTGTGCTAGTGATAAAGTGCACTGTGTTGGGATCGCTGCGCTAGTGATAAAGTGCACTGTGTTGGGATCTCTGTGCTAGTGATAAAGTGCACTGTGTTGGGATCACTGTGCTAGTGATAAAGTGCACTGTGTTGGGATCACTGTGCTAGTGATAAAGTGCACTGTGTTGGGATCGCTGTGCTAGTGATAAAGTGCACTGTGTTGGAATCGCTGTGCTAGTGATAAAGTGCAGTGTATTGGGATCGCTGTGCTAGTGATAAAGTGCACTGTGTTGGGATCGCTGTGCTAGTGATAAAGTGCACTGTGTTGGAATCGCTGTGCTAGTGATAAAGTGCAGTGTATTGGGATCGCTGTGCTAGTGATAAAGTGCAGTGTATTGGATCGCTGTGCTAGTGATAAAGTGCACTGTGTTGGGATCGCTGTGCTAGTGATAAAGTGCACTGTGTTGGGATCTCTGTGCTAGTGATAAAGTGCACTGTGTTGGGATCGCTGCGCTAGTGATAAAGTGCACTGTGTTGGGATCTCTGCGCTAGTGATAAAGTGCACTGTGTTGGGATCGCTGCGCTAGTGATAAAGTGCACTGTGTTGGGATCTCTGCGCTAGTGATAAAGTGCACTGTGTTGGGATCACTGCGCTAGTGATAAAGTGCACTGTGTTGGGATCTCTGTGCTAGTGATAAAGTGCACTGTGTTGGGATCGCTGCGCTAGTGATAAAGTGCACTGTGTTGGGATCTCTGCGCTAGTGATAAAGTGCACTGTGTTGGGATCTCTGTGCTAGTGATAAAGTGCACTGTGTTGGGATCACTGTGCTAGTGATAAAGTGCACTGTGTTGGGATCTCTGCGCTAGTGATAAAGTGCACTGTGTTGGGATCGCTGTGCTAGTGATAAAGTGCACTGTGTTGGGATCGCTGTGCTAGTGATAAAGCGCACTGTGTTGGGATCGCTGTGCTAGTGATAAAGTGCACTGTGTTGGGATCACTGCGCTAGTGATAAAGCGCAGTGTATTGGGATCACTGTGCTAGTGATAAAGTGCACTGTGTTGGGATCACTGTGCTAGTGATAAAGTGCACTGTGTTGGGATCGCTGTGCTAGTGATAAAGTGCACTGTGTTGGGATCGCTGTGCTAGTGATAAAGTGCACTGTGTTGGGATCGCTGTGCTAGTGATAAAGTGCACTGTGTTGGATCGCTGTGCTAGTGATAAAGTGCACTGTGTTGGGATCGCTGTGCTAGTGATAAAGTGCACTGTGTTGGGATCGCTGTGCTAGTGATAAAGTGCACTGTGTTGGGATCGCTGTGCTAGTGATAAAGTGCACTGTGTTGGGATCGCTGTGCTAGTGATAAAGTGCACTGTGTTGGGATCGCTGTGCTAGTGATAAAGTGCACTGTGTTGGGATCGCTGCGCTAGTGATAAAGTGCACTGTGTTGGGATCTCTGCGCTAGTGATAAAGTGCACTGTGTTGGGATCGGTGCGCTAGTGATAAAGTGCACTGTGTTGGGATCGCTGCGCTAGTGATAAAGTGCACTGTGTTGGGATCTCTGCGCTAGTGATAAAGTGCACTGTGTTGGGATCGCTGCGCTAGTGATAAAGTGCACTGTGTTGGGATCTCTGCGCTAGTGATAAAGTGCACTGTGTTGGGATCGCTGTGCTAGTGATAAAGTGCACTGTGTTGGGATCGCTGTGCTAGTGATAAAGCGCACTGTGTTGGGATCGCTGTGCTAGTGATAAAGTGCAGTGTATTGGGATCACTGTGCTAGTGATAAAGTGCAGTGTATTGGGATCACTGTGCTAGTGATAAAGTGCACTGTGTTGGGATCACTGTGCTAGTGATAAAGTACACTGGGTTGGGATCTCTGTGCTAGTGATAAAGTGCACTGTGTTGGGATCGCTGTGCTAGTGATAAAGTGCATTGTGTTGGGATCACTGTGCTAGTGATAAAGTGCACTGTGTTGGGATCGCTGTGCTAGTGATAAAGTGCACTGTGTTGGGATCACTGTGCTAGTGATAAAGTGCACTGTGTTGGATCGCTGTGCTAGTGATAAAGTGCAGTGTATTGGGATCGCTGTGCTAGTGATAAAGTGCATTGTGTTGGGATCACTGTGCTAGTGATAAAGTGCACTGTGTTGGGATCGCTGTGCTAGTGATAAAGTGCACTGTGTTGGGATCACTGTGCTAGTGATAAAGTGCACTGGGTTGGGATCACTGCGCTAGTGATAAAGTGCACTGGGTTGGGATCGCTGCGCTAGTGATAAAGTGCACTGGGTTGGGATCGCTGTGCTAGTGATAAAGTACACTGTGTTGGGATCGCTGTGCTAGTGATAAAGTGCACTGTGTTGGGATCACTGTGCTAGTGATAAAGTGCAGTGTATTGGGATCGCTGTGCTAGTGATAAAGTGCACTGTGTTGGATCACTGTGCTAGTGATAAAGTGCACTGTGTTGGGATCACTGTGCTAGTGATAAAGTACACTGGGTTGGGATCTCTGTGCTAGTGATAAAGTGCACTGTGTTGGGATCGCTGTGCTAGTGATAAAGTGCATTGTGTTGGATCACTGTGCTAGTGATAAAGTGCACTGGGTTGGGATCGCTGTGCTAGTGATAAAGTGCACTGTGTTGGGATCACTGTGCTAGTGATAAAGTGCATTGTGTTGGGATCACTGTGCTAGTGATAAAGTGCACTGTGTTGGGATCTCTGTGCTAGTGATAAAGTGCTCTGTGTTGGGATCGCTGTGCTAGTGATAAAGTGCACTGTGTTGGGATCGCTGCGCTAGTGATAAAGTGCACTGTGTTGGGATCGCTGCGCTAGTGATAAAGTGCACTGTGTTGGGATCGCTGCGCTAGTGATAAAGTGCACTGTGTTGGGATCGCTGCGCTAGTGATAAAGTGCACTGTGTTGGGATCGCTGCGCTAGTGATAAAGTGCACTGTGTTGGGATCGCTGCGCTAGTGATAAAGTGCACTGTGTTGGGATCGCTGCGCTAGTGATAAAGTGCATTGTGTTGGGATCGCTGCGCTAGTGATAAAGTGCACTGTGTTGGGATCGCTGCGCTAGTGATAAAGTGCACTGGGTTGGGATCTCTGTGCTAGTGATAAAGTGCACTGTGTTGGGATCGCTGTGCTAGTGATAAAGTGCACTGTGTTGGGATCGCTGCGCTAGTGATAAAGTGCACTGTGTTGGGATCGCTGCGCTAGTGATAAAGTGCACTGTGTTGGGATCGCTGCGCTAGTGATAAAGTGCACTGTGTTGGGATCGCTGCGCTAGTGATAAAGTGCACTGTGTTGGGATCGCTGCGCTAGTGATAAAGTGCACTGTGTTGGGATCGCTGCGCTAGTGATAAAGTGCACTGTGTTGGGATCGCTGCGCTAGTGATAAAGTGCACTGTGTTGGGATCTCTGTGCTAGTGATAAAGTGCACTGTGTTGGGATCGCTGTGCTAGTGATAAAGTGCACTGTGTTGGATCGCTGTGCTAGTGATAAAGTGCACTGTGTTGGGATCACTGTGCTAGTGATAAAGTGCACTGTGTTGGGTCACTGCAGGTCATGTCTCCCATCTACACAGAGGACTGAGATCTGTACAGTCAGTCAGGGAGGCTCCTATTTAGGACACGTCTGATCAGAAGATAAAACACAGAATGAAGTGAGCGGGCTCAGCCCCCAGGCTGGCACAAAGCGTGTTGTTGTCGTAGTAAAGCTGTGACCTTTGAGCTGGGGGCGGGGGTGGCAGTGCAAAGGTCAGACGATAACGTGAATGAAAGCTGTACTATAAATGGGCTTGTTGTGTAATCAATTGGTAGAAGTAGTTCTGAGGCAAAAAGCTGCGATAATGGTAAATATTCATCCACGGCAACACATAAAACAAAAGGCAATATACACAGAATACAGGGAGCAATTCTGGGTTCACCAGCTGTATCCATAGGGGGTTACCTAAACATTCCCAAAACTCTTCATGATAACAAAAAGAATAATGTAAATGGGAGATGTAATTCTTCTATTGTATTAAAGGATACAAGTACAATCATTCAATATGCAATAAAGTGAAATAAAGTCACTCTCTGTATTGTACTGTCAAAATTATCAACATTTTACCCTAGACATTCAAAAGGACCCTTCATTGAAGCTTTCACAGAAATGGTTATGGAAGATTTCAATACATTATGTAAAACAAAGAAAAAAATTCACTCTAACCTTACTCAAAGAGAACGTAAATCTTTAAATACATTATGGAGAATAAAGAAATATTCATTGGAGAAGCGGATAAAGGAGGTGGTATTGTGATTCAGACAAAAGAAGATTATGTACAGGAAGCTTGGCGAATATTAAGTGATGAAGAATTCTATATAAAACTAAGCTCGAATCCTACGGAAGAATTCCAAAAACTATATTTGGACCTGATAAAACAAGCCTATATATCGAAGATTATCACTCTACAAGAATTTCAATTTTTAAAAATAGATTCTCCCATTACTGCAATATACTACCACCTTCCGAAGATACACAAGAATAAAACTCAACCATCTGAACGTCCAATTATATCTGGAATTGGATCTCTGACATGTAATTTATCTCAATTATTAGACCTTCATCTGCAGAAATACGTTCAATCACTTTCATCTTATACAAAGAATTCCACACGTATTACAAAAACTAAAAGAGATACAATGGAAAGAAAACTAATATTAGATAACCTGTGATGTAAATGCACTATATACTTCTATCAAACATGAAGTAGGAGTGCAAGCGGTGCAATATTAATTAAATCAAGATCCAAATATGCCATTCCTGCAAAAAAATTTCATCTTGGACTCCGTACGTTTCATCTTGGAGCACAATTATTTCTTATTTCAAAACCAATACTACCTACAGAGACGGGGGACAGCTATGGGGACGAGGTTTGCCCCCAGTTATGCCATCCTAACGATGGGCTTCTGGGAAGAACATTATCTGTACCTGTTTTTTGGGGGAAACCTTGTCCTATACACCAGATATATTGATGACTAGCAACATGGGACGGCGTTGCCCGTCATGTTATGACCATTGGGCGCACGTGTGTGAAATGCAGACACACTGATAAACATAGACATATGCAACACACAGGCAGACACATACCATACATCCCAAGTGTCCCTCTTTAGGAGGGACAGTCCCTCTTTGAGGGCCAAATCCCTCTGTCCCTCTTTCCCACCCTGTTGTCCCTCTTTTTAGGAGGTCAGACTGTGTGCAGGGCCGGCTCCACCTATAGGCGAGGTAGGCGCCGGCCTAGGGCGCACACGTACTGGGGGCGGGGGCATGCAGCGGAGAAGAGCTGCGCCCACACACACCACGCCAGGAACCACAACACAGTCAGGTCTATGTTGCTACAGCGCTCCCTCATCTGGTCGGATCTTTAGTAATGCAGAGCGTGCTGGGAGTCATGATCTCCTGCCTCGCTCTGCATTACTGAAGAGAAGACTGCGCGGGAGATACAGGTATGTGATGGGGGGCAAGTTGGAGCTGAGGGGGCATAGTGGAGCTGAGGGGGCAAGTTGGAGCAGATGTGGGGCAAAGTGGAGACGATGGGGGCAAGTTGGAGCTGTTAGGGGAAAGCTGGAGCTGAGGGGGCATAGAGGAGCTGGTGGGGGCAAGTTGGAGCTGATGAGGGTCAAAGTGGAGCTGATGAGGGTCAAAGTGGAGCTGAGGGGGGGCAAGTGGAGCTGAGGGGGGGCAAAGTGGAGCTGGTGGGGCAAGTTGGAGCGGATGGGGCAAGTTGGAGCTGCTGAGGGCATAGTGGAGCTGATAGTGGAAAGTTGGAGCTGAGAGGGCATAGTGGAGCTGGTGGGGGCAAGTTGGAGCGGATGGGGGGCAAAGTGGAGCTGATGGGGGTAAGTTGGAGAGGATGGGGGGCAAAGTGGAGCTGATGGGGGTAAGTTGGAGCTGAGGGGGCAAAGTGGAGCTGAGGGGCAAAATGGAGCTGGTGGGGGCACGTTGGAGCTGATGGGGGCACGTTGGAGCTGATAGGGGCAAAGTGGAACTGGTGGGCCAAAGTGAAGCTGATAAGGGGCAAGTTGGAGCTGGTGGGGGGCATCTCTTACAGGCATCTCCAGAACAGGGGCAGAGTGGCTCAGGGGGCAGAGAGAGGACAATCATGAAAAGAGGTTGGGTATAAATAGGCAGGGTATAAAGGGGTGGGACACAAGGGGCGGAGCGAAATGGGCGGCAAAATTAGGTTTTGCCTAGGGTGGCAAAAATCCTTGCACCAGCCCTGACTGTGTGGTGTGTATTACTTTGCTCTACAGCAATAAAGCAATAAACTTCAGTATATGTGTTTATACATTAGTCTGTGCAAATAAAATACTTTGGTCTTGCACTAAATCATTTATTCAGTTACATAAATAGCCAGTAATAGGTCATGAAATAACCTAAAAATTCTTACTAATGCCCCGCCCACCAGCCACACCCCCAATAATATCACCTAAAACTAACGTGTCCCTCTTTGGCCCTGTGAAATGTTGGGAGGTATGCACAGACACACAGTGAGCGGCAGAAACATGCAAAAGACATGTACACACAGACACACTGGAGATGCACACATGGACACACATATGTAACAGAGATGTACACACACAGACACGCAACATATATGAGCAGAAACACATGTGCTCATGAGTTGTGTACCCCTCTGGCACTCAAAGGGTTAAGGTATAGAGAGGCATGTCAGAGTTAAATAGCAGTGGGAAGTGTGTTCATACCTGGGAACACTGACTTGTGAAGTCCCTAGAGGGGACTGATGTGGTGCTGATGTGGAGAGACAAATGGGGCAATGTGGGTTAAAAGTGGGTGGGGCTTAAACACGAGTAGGGGGCGGGGCTTAACATAAATGTGAAAAAGTGTTAGTAATAGGCTGGGGAAGGAGGAGAAGTGGGAGGGAAATGCAAGTTTACAGTGTGAGGGGTTTTAACACACTCCATGAGGGGTAAAACTTGATACAGAACCCTGTGGCAGTCAGTGGGTTAAGTGTGAATCTGATGGCTGTCTGTCCTGTGTCTTGCATGGCAAATGGTGACAGTGAAGAAGAAATTCAGCAATGAGGGCCTACCTTAACCCTTTGAGTGCCATTTTGTTCCCCTGGTGATGCAGCACCATTCAGTGGCTTTTACTACAGGTCCTGCTGAGGCCACTGGGAGTCAAGGTGAGTGACTGTGTGTCAGCCATCTTTCTTTCTGGCTTTGTGTGTGTGTATGGGTGTTTGGTGCTGTGTGAGTGGGGCATGAGTGTGTAATACCTGTGAACTTTTACTTGTGGAGTCCCTCATGTGGTGCTGATGTGGAGAGAGCAATGGGGCAATCTGGGTTAAAAGGGGGCGGGGCTTAATCGCGAGTAGGGGCGGGGCTTAACATAAATGTGGAAAAGTGTTAGTAATAGGCTGGGGAAGGAGGAGAAGTGGGAGAGAAATGCAAGTTTACAGTGTGAGGGGTTTGAACAAACTCCCTGAGGGGTAAAACTTGATACACAACCCTGTGGCAGTCAGTGGGTTAAGTGTGTACCTGATTGCTGTCTGTCCTGTGTCTTGCATGGCAAATGATGACAGTGAAGAAATAATTGAGCAATGAGGACCTACCTTAACCCTTTGAGTGCCATTTTGTTCCTCTGGTGCTGCAGTACAGGTCCTGCTGAGGCCTCTGGGAGTCAGGGTGAGTGACTGTGTGTGTGTGTCAGCCATATGTATTTCTGGCTTTGTGTGTGTATGTGGTGCTGTGTGTGTGAGTGGGGGCATGTCTGTTTGGTGCTGTGTGAGTGGGGCATGTGTGTGTGTAAGTGGGGCATGTGTGTGTGTTTGTGTGGTGCTGTGTGAGTGGGGCATGTGTGTGTGGTGGTCTGTGTGTGTGAGTGGGGCATGTGTGTTTGTCTGTGGTGTAGGAGCAAGTGGCGGCCATATTGTTTTTTTCTGACTTTGATAGTGGTGGGCGGGCTGCATAGTGGGGGCGGGCCAACTCCTGCATGATTGAATCACCCAATAGGAATAGTAACTCCTGCTTTATGCCTCCCCTGGGTGTGTTTTGGCAGGCACAAAGTCTTCTTTTATATATATAGATTTGCTCATAATCTGGCAAGGAGATGAAAATTCAATAACATTTTTTCAGCAACAAATAAATTTTAACCCATTGGGCATCACATTCACTTCCCAATATAGCTGTACATCGGTAAACTTTTTGGATGTTACCTTGACCACTAATATGATGTTGAAGATTACCACTCAAACTCACATGAAAGATGTGGATAGCTACATGCACCATACCAGCGCTCACCATCCTCGCTGGGTGAATAGTGTTCCACTCAGTCAGTTCTACAGATCATGACAAACTGCACAGAAGACGAGATCTTTTTATGTCAAGCAGAAGATTTGAAACATAAATTTATAGAAAAAGGATATAAAATGGACACCATTGAGAAAGCCTTCAAAAAGGTATGGGAAACTCCAAGAGAAAAATTACTTATTAAAAATAATAAAAAAGGGAAAAACAAAGCTCCAAAAATTCCATTCATTACAAGATATAACAATTCTGGGAAGACCACAGAAAACATAATACAGAAACATTGGCCAATACTTCAAAGTGACAGAATTTGGAAAAATATCATACCAGAAATTATATATAAGAAATCACAGGATCTAAAAAGCAAATTGGCTCCAAGTAATATTAATAGAGATTCAATTTCTCAAAAAGAAGGGAAACGATTACTAGATGGAACATATATTTGTGGTAATTTTAAATGTGGCCATCAAGTCTGCACTGCCTGTTCATATATACAGCACCGCAAGAAGGAGTGTCATCGTCACCAAACAGGGGAAATGTTTACAATTACACACTATTTGCAGTGTACCTCAAATTATGTTTTATATTTACTGGAATGTCCATGCAGTTTACACTATGTAGGAAGGACCATCAGAAGTGGAAAAGAATGATTTATGGAACACATAAGGAATATCATTCAAACTAATTTAAAACACAGTGTAGCAAGACATTTTGCAGAGAAACATCAACGCAAAATTGATGGACTGAAGTTTTATCTCACTGATCATGCCCCATCCCAGGTGAGAGGGGTTAATAGGTTTAATAAATTAGCTAAGTTGGACTCTGAGTGGATCTTTAAACTTCAAACTTTAAGCCCTAAAGGCTTAAATGAAGAATTGGATCTTTGGTGCCTCTAAAAAAAAACCTTCACCACTGAAGAAAGTTCTGTTTAACCCCTTAACGACCCTTGACGTACCAGGACCGTCAAGGGTAAATTTGCTTTAAGGACCAGTGATGGTCCTGGTACGTCAAGTGTTAAATGGTAGCAGCGCGCCGCCGTGCACGCTGCTACCATTCAATCCAGGCTGAGACTGAGCGGTCCAGTACCGGACCGTTCAGTCTCAGCCTCTGTCGGTTGTGCCAGGTCATGTGATCGCTGCGTCAGCAATCACATGTACTGGCATTCTAAAACAATGAATGAGGCAGTGCTACTTACTGCCTCTAGTGTCTCCTCTCTGCCAATGCGTCCCTTACATCAAAGTAAGGGACAGAGAAGCAGGGAGGAGACACCTAGTGGAAATAAAAAATACAGCAGCTGGGAGTGTTAACCCCTTCACTGCTGGTGCAGGAGGATGGCTAGATGCAGGTCAATTTCTGACCTGCTAAATACACTTTTTTTTTTTTTTAAATAAAAACAACACCCTTTTTTTTAACAAATAAAATATTTTATTTAAAAAAAAAAAACAAACAAACATCTCAAGAAACAAAATTGGAAGTGTGATTTTTGTGGAGTCATGTAATACACTTACACACACCGCCAAATGTAATGATCAAAAAAGTGGGAAAATAGGGTGGGAAAAAGGGACATGGGGATTTTCACCCAGGGGGGACAGTGGCCACTTTAAACTGCGCATTTTGTAGGTATGACTGAATGGTCATACTTTTCATGCAGTCTCCATAAAAATGTAACCCTTTGCGCCCAATTGATCCCAAGAGAAAATACAAAAATGGTGGGTTTTTTACATTTTTTTTACCTTTTTCTTTAATTTTAATAAAGTAAATGGTGGGTTATCCATATAAGTGGGGTATCAAATGAAAGCCCTATTTGTTTGTAAAAGAACAGCATATAATTTATGGGGGTGGAATAAAAGCCTAAGAGGGAAAACACGGTTGAACAAAGACATAGTCAAAAAGGTCAGAATTGCTCCGGTCCTTAAGTCAAATCCACCTCTGATATTCCCGGTCCTTAAGGGGTTAAAGAAAGTTCTGTTTTTTAATAATAAGTGCCCATATAAGAAAATAAAAATAAATAAACCACTTAATGGAATTATTATAGAATATGTAAGTGTTCCCTCTTTGAAAGAGTAAGATATTAAAATACATAATGCCACTTATATTATTTAAATGTAGGTACGAAGCAGAAGAATTGACAGTAAGCATATATGTAGATGTGTCTCCTCATAGAGGATAAAAATGTTAGATATAAAACCTTGTAGAACTGTCACAATAAATGCTTTTTAAACACCAGCAAAATTAATGGTTTATTAACTTAGGAACTAGTGCTTTATGTATACATACAAATAAATAAATGAAATACATCTGTTTTTATTATTATTTTTCGTTCAATCACCACTTCAATAATTGATTACATTGTATCCCTAAAGTAATACTTTATTTGGCGTTTACTATATACTTCTCTCTCATAATACGCCCCTATATGTTTTGGATTGGTTGTAATACAAGATAAAACAGCAGGGAGAGTTTCTTCCACCAATCGGACACTGTCTGAAGAAGGCGCACATAGAGCGCAGAAACGCGTCAGAGTCTGAACCCACGTGTACCACGGAGACGCCAGAATTGTCTAAACAACGCCGGAACGGAAGAGTAACATTGAGACCGGCAAGTTGAGCCATGTTCCAGCAACGGACATCGGAGTTTGGAGTGAAGGTGCTGTAAACGGAGGGAGAAAACGAGAAACCACACTGAGTGATAGTCTAACTGATACGCCCAGCGCTACAAGGATATAAAGGAAGGGGCCATCCAAACTGGACTGAGGGACTGTGGCTGAGCCCTACTATATTGTATAGAAGCACGCTAAACAAGAGTCCACTCTCTAGTAAGGGGCCATTTCTCTTTAAAGGGATAGTAATACTTCGTTTTAACTTTATTTTATTTTGTAGGCATTAAAAAAACATGAAGAATGATATAAGTCTTATCTCTCAAACCTTTATGGTTTAAGAGATATTCACAAGCAAAGTTTCCCCCCCCCCCCGTTCAGCCAGATCAGAAGGGAGGTGCCCAGGTAGACTGCAGAGAGGGACAATCTTCAATTAAGATAAGGGAAAAACCTGAAAAACTTGTGAAGGGGGGCAGGGATTTCATTGTTTTCATACAAAGAAAATTGTCCCCTTCTGTTATCTGTCTGGTCTATGGACTGGATTCCACATCTGAGAAGAGATGGCTTACACTAGGTAAAAGGGGCGGGGCTTTCATTGTTCTCATAGGAAGAAGATTGTCCCCTGCTGTTATCTGTCTGGTCTATGGACTGCATTCCACATCTGAGAAGAGATGGCTTACACTAGGTAAAAGGGGGGCAGGGCTTTCATTGTTCTCATAGGAAGAAGATTGTCCCCTTCTGTTATCTGTCTGGTCTATGGACTGGATTCCACATTGAGAAGAGATGGCTTACACTAGGTAAAAGGGGGGCAGGGCTTTCATTGTTCTCATAGGAAGAAGATTGTCCCCTGCTGTTATCTGTCTGGTCTATGGACTGGATTCCACATTGAGAAGAGATGGCTTACACTAGGTAAAAGGGGCGGGAGGGGAACTTTGCTTGTGAATATCTCTCAAACCATAAAGGTTTGAGAGATAAGACTTATATCATTCTTCATGTTTTTTTAATGCCTACAAAATAAAATAAAGTTAAAACGAAGTATTACTATCCCTTTAAATCTAAGACTCTCACTGATAGTTGATCACTTATCCCTCCAATACCCCACCTCTTGGGTTCTTCATCTTTACCCGATTCCTCCAGTCCCTAGTCCATTGACTCTCAGCTCCCAGCAACTAGACATAAACTGGTTCTCTGTTATATTTTATGAATAATTTTATATGTTTTCATGTTTTTATTTTATTGTATATTTTCTATTTCTCTATGGAGATTATTAGTATCATACTATTTCAATGTGAATTTTATATATATTTGGCATATAAAAGTATATAAAATTTTATGTATACACCTTAATAAAATGACTACACTTAGATAGCTGTTGCGCTGTCTCTTCCCTACCCTTACATTCCCAAAACTCCACTGGGTTTAAACACCTGATTGTAACCCCTTCAATGCTACAGACGTCTCCAAGGCCTGGCTGTGCAATGCACTGCAGACTTCTCCCCATTTACATCAAACTGAATTTTTATTTGTTCCTTACGTGTAATTGGTTTACATTTTACATGGTACTTACCTCTGATTAATGCCTATCATGTACATTGTACTTACCTCTGATTAATGACTATCATGTACATTATACTTACCTCTGATTAATGACTATCATGTACACGGTACTTACCTCTGATTAATGACTATCATGTACATTGTACTTACCTCTGATTAATGACTATCATGTACATTATACTTACCTCTGATTCATGACTATCATGTACACAGTACTTACCTCTGATTAATGACTATCATGTACATTATACTTACCTCTGATTAATGACTATCATGTACACAGTAATTACCTCTGATTAATGACTATCATGTACACGGTACTTACCTCTATTAATGACTATCATCTACACGGTACTTACCTCTGATTAATGACTATCATATACATGGTACTTACCTCTATTAATGACTATCATATACATGGTACTTACCTCTGATTAATGACTATCATGTACATTGTACTTACCTCTGATTAATGACTATCATATACACAGTACTTACCTCTGATTAATGATTATCATGTACACGGTACTTACCTCTGATTAATGACTATCATGTACATGGTATTTACCTCTGATTAATGACTATCATGTACACGGTACTTACCTCTGATTAACGACTATCATGTACATTATACTTACCTCTGATTAATGACTATCATGTACCTGGTACTTACCTCTGATCAATGACTATCATATACATGGTACTTACCTCTGATTAACGACTATCATGTAAATGGTACTTACCTCTGATTAATGACTATCATGTACATTATACTTACCTCTGATCAATGACTATCATGTACATGGTACTTACCTCTGATTAATGACTATCGTACATTATACTTACCTCTGATCAATGACTATCATGTACATTGTACTTACCTCTGATTAATGACTATCATGTACATTATACTTACCTCTGATTAATGACTATCATGTACCTGGTACTTACCTCTGATCAATGACTATCATATACATGGTACTTACCTCTGATTAACGACTATCATGTAAATGGTACTTACCTCTGATTAATGACTATCATGTACATTATACTTACCTCTGATCAATGACTATCATGTACATGGTACTTACCTCTGATTAATGACTATCATGTACATGGTACTTACCTCTGATTAATGACTATCGTACATTATACTTACCTCTGATCAATGACTATCATGTACATTGTACTTACTTCTGATTAATGACTATCATGTACATTATACTTACCTATGATTAATGACTATCATGTACACTGTACTTACCTCTGATTAATGACTATCATGTACATTATACTTACGTCTGATCAATGACTATCATATACATGGTACTTACCTCTGATTAATGACTATCATGTACATTATACTTACCTCTGATTCATGACTATCATGTACACGGTACTTACCTCTGATTAATGACTATCATGTACATTATACTTACCTCTGATTCATGACTATCATGTACACGGTACTTACCTTTGATCAATGACTATCATATACATGGTACTTACCTCTGATTAATGACTATCATGTACATTATACTTACCTCTGATTAATGACTATCATGTACATGGTACTTACCTCTGATTAATGACTATCATGTACATTATACTTACCTCTGATTAATGACTATCATGTACATGGTACTTACCTCTGATTAATGACTATCATGTACACGGTACTTACCTCAGATTAATGACTATCATGTACATTATACTTACCTCTGATTAATGACTATCATGTACATGGTACTTACCTCTGATTAATGACTATCATGTACATTATACTTACCTCTGATTAATGACCATAATGTACATGGTACTTACCTCTGATTAATGACTATCATGTACATTGTACTTACCTCTGATTAATGACTATCATGTAAATGGTACTTACCTCTGATTAATGACTATCATGTACATTATACTTACCTCTGATTAATGACTATCATGTACATTATACTTACCTCTGATTAATGACCATAATGTACATGGTACCTCGGATTAATGACTATCATGTACATTGTACTTACCTCTGATTAATGACTATCATATACATGGTACTTACCTCTGATTAATGACTATCATGTACATTGTACTTACCTCTGATTAATGACCATCATGTACATGGTACTTACCTCTGATTAATGACTATCATGTACACGGTACTTACCTCTGATTAATGACTATCATGTACATAGTACTTACCTCTGAATAATGACTATCGTACATTATACTTACCTCTGATTAATGACTATCATGTACACGGTACTTACCTCTGATTAATGACTATCATATACATGGTACTTACCTCTGATTAATGACTATCATGTACATTATACTTACCTCTAATTAATGACTATCAAGTACACGGTACTTACCTCTGATTAATGACTATCATGTACATTATACTTACCTCTGATTAATGACTATCATGTACATGGTACTTACCTCTGATTAATGACTGTCATGTACATTGTACTTACCTCTGATTAATGACTATCATGTACATTGTACTTACCACAGTACTTACCTCTGATTAATGACTATCATGTACATGGTACTTACCTCTTATTAATGACCATCATATACACAGTAATTACCTCTGATCAATGACTATCATGTACATTGTACTTACCTCTGATTAATGACTATCATGTACACGGTACTTACCTCTGATTAATGACTATCATGTACATGGTACTTACCTCTGATCAATGACTATCATGTACATAGTAATTACCTCTGATTAATGACTATCATGTACACAGTAATTACCTCTGATTAATGACTATCATGTACATTATACTTACCTCTGATTAATGACTATCATGTACATTATACTTACCTCTGGTTAATGATTATCATGTACATTGTATTTACCTCTGATCAATGACTATCATGTACATAGTACTTACCTTTGATTAATGACTATCATGTACACGGTACTTACCTCTGATTAATGACTATCATGTACATTATATTTACCTCTGATCAATGACTATCATGTACATTATACTTACCTCTGATTAATGACTATCATGTACATAGTACTTACCTCTGATTAATGACTATCATGTACATTGTACTTACCTCTGATTAATGACTATCATGTACATAGTACTTACCTCTGATTAATGACTATCATGTACATTATACTTACCTCTGATTAATGACTATCATGTACATTGTATTTACCTCTGATCAATGACTATCATGTACATAGTACTTACCTCTGATTAATGACTATCATGTACATTATATTTACCTCTGATTAATGACTATCATGTACATTATATTTACCTCTGATTAATGACTATCATGTACATAGTACTTACCTCTGATTAATGACTATCATGTACATTATACTTACCTCTGATAAATGACTATCATCTACACGGTACTTACCTCTGATTAATGACTATCATGTACATTATACTTACCTCTGATTAATGACTATCATGTACATTATATTTACCTCTGATTAATGACTATCATGTACACAGTACTTTCCTCTGATTAATGACTATCATGTACATTATATTTACCTCTGATCAATGACTATCATGTACATAGTACTTACCTCTGATTAATGACTATCATGTACATTATATTTACCTCTGATCAATGACTATCATGTACATAGTACTTACCTCTGATTAATGACTATCATGTGTATTATACTTACCTCTGATTAATGACTATCATGTACATTATACTTACCTCTGATTAATGACTATCATGTACACGGTACTTACCTCTGATTAATGACTATCATGTACGCGGTACTTACCTCTGATTAATGACTATCATGTACATTATACTTACCTCTGATTAATGACTATCATGTACATTATACTTACCTCTGATTAATGACTATCATGTACACAGTAATTACCTCTGATTAATGACTATCATGTACATTATATTTACCTCTGAGTAATGACTATCATGTACATGGTACTTACCTCTGATTAATGACTATCATGTAGATGGTACTTACCTCTGATTAATGACCATCATGTGCATGGTACTTACCTCTGATTGGCTAGCTGCAAGCTAAGGAGAGGAGGTAGGCTCCATCCAGCAGTCACTTCTCAGAATTGTTCCTACCTATTTAAAGGGGCTGATCGCTTACCCAAAGTTAACAGTAACCTGTATGGACTAAGAGAAAAGGATTTAACCCTTTGAGTGCCAGAGGGGTACAGAACACATTGCAAAGCATTGCATTCCGTACCCCTGTGGCACGCAATGGGTTAACAGGTAAGACTAAAATCCTGTTTTTTTCTCTTGTCTATAATATGCATCCCCTACTTCACATAAGGTGGCAAAATTGTGAGTATTGTACGCCAGGTTTTACAGTATATGAATCCAAGATGGACTGCTACTACCAAACTGAAATGTAAAGCTACAGAGAGTCAAAGTGTGACGTTAGAAATGGCTATTGTACAGAAGCCGCTAAAAATATATCATCAATCTAGCTGCTTAATCCTGAAAGAAAATTAATATACAAAATACAAATACAAAGTTCATTATCTGGATGTAAAGAGTCCTTATTAAACTCATAGTAATGTTTCATAAAAACAACAGCTCTAATTAATCTTCATAGTATTTGGTCCATGGAGAGTGTTATTTCAGTACTGTCAGAGTTGTAGTACAACAGTAATTGAATGATAAAGTATCCCCCTCCCATCCCTTTTATCTAGTGTAAGCCGCCTCCCCTCAGATGTGGAATCTGGTCTCTTGGCCAGACAGGTCGCAGCAAGGGACAATCTTCTTATATGATCATAAGGAAACCCTGCCCCCCTTGACTGATTTTTCCTTATGATCACTGAGGATTGTCCCTCTCTGTGATCCATCCGGACAGTCTTGCTGCTCTGAGGTGAACAGTGTTACACTAGGTAAAAGGAGCGGGAGGGGGATACTATATCATTCAATTACTCTTGTACTACAACTCTGACAGTATTGATATAACACTCTCCATGGCCCAAATACTATGAAGATTAATTGGAGCTGATTTTATTATGAAACATTACTATCAATTTAAAGTGGAACTACCATGTCACAAAATGTTTATATTAACTAAGTCCCCTTCTGGTGACTAGCTGCTTAGTAGCACTAGTCACCAGAATTATTACCTGATTTAATAGATATATGCTTTATTTCCCAGCTGTCAGTAGCACGGAGAGAGGACATCTTGCCATAGTGACGTCCGGGCGTCTGTGCTGTCAGTCCCATCTGGGTCTAGGAGGCGTTGCTAGGAGCCAGCCGGCTCCGGCTGGGACTGATAGCGCAGGCGCGCGGACGTCACTATGGCAAGATGCCACGCTCCGTACTACTGACAGCTGGGAAATAAAGCATATATCTGTTAAATCAGGTAATAATTCTGGTGACTAGCGCTATTAAGCAGCTAGTCACCAGAAGGGGACTTAGTTAACCTAAACATTTTGTCACATGGTAGTTCCACTTTAACTGATCTCCAGGTAGATGAGAACAGACGAACACAGGTATAAATGAAAAGATAATAAAGATGAGATAGAAGTTGGATACGGTGGATACTCGGTGGGCTGGCTTGGGTGGAAGGGAGAACATTTGCCCGCTTTTGCAGTTATAATACTGGGCCAGTGAGCTGCTGCCCAGAATTTAATCAGGGTGTCCATACAGCCAGTGGGCTGCCGAGCACAATATATTCTTTGGGGTGGTGGGTTGTGCTCAAAGAGGCTCCTGTACAAACCAACTGGCATACTGAGATCTCATGGATCTTCTGCTGGACCCCCAGTGTAATTATTTTCTGTAGGTAGTAGACTTCCATTAGAAACAGTACAGTGGAGCGTTCCAGCATGTGCACCCTCTTATCAGGTACTTGGGTTGTTATAGATCTGGTCTGGGGATGACCGTCACAAATCACATAGGAGCTGGACCAGCAGGTTTCACAATAAACTATATCAGTAGAAAAAGAAAATAGGGACAAAAGAAGAGTAGATATATCTCAATCCTCTTGTTCCTAAAAAAGGGATCAAGTCCTAAACAGTGTAGCACTGATCACATGAATACTTCACTTTTCTTGATGCCATTAGAAGTAAAACAAGTCATTACTCTATTAGTCAGATATGTTATAAAATACTGTGTGTAGTCACTAACTGGCTCACAAGGTGTTAAAAACAGCAAACCAGCCTGAAAAAGCCAAAGGTATGTTATAAATGTATACTCGTTCATCTCTCACACTGAGGGAGATCGTGCTCTGTGTCTATGTAGACAACTGATTATATTGATTTGTGTGTAATGGCGCACATTGAGGGGAGATCGTGCTCTGTGTCTATGTAGACAACTGATTATATTGATTTGTGTGTAATGGCGCACATTGAGGGGAGATCGCGTTCTGTGTCTATGTAGACAACTGATTATATTGATTTGTGTGTAATGGCGCACATTGAGGGTAGATCGTGCTCTGTGTCTATGTAGACAACTGATTATATTGATTTGTGTGTAATGGCGCACATTGAGGGAGATCGCGCTCTGTGTCTATGTAGACAACTGATTATATTGATTTGTGTGTAATGGCGCACATTGAGGGGAGATCGCGCTCTGTGTCTATGTAGACAACTGATTATATTGATTTGTGTGTAATGGCGCACATTGAGGGGAGATCGTGCTCTGTGTCTATGTAGACAACTGATTATATTGATTTGTGTGTAATGGCGCACACTGAGGGGAGATCGCGCTGTGTGTCTATGTAGACAACTGATTAGTTATATTGATTTGTGTGTAATGGCGCACACTGAGGGGAGATCGCGCTGTGTGTCTATGTAGACAACTGATTATATTGATTTGTGTGTAATGGCGCACATTGAGGGGAGATCGTGCTCTGTGTCTATGTAGACAACTGATTATATTGATTTGTGTGTAATGGCGCACATTGAGGGGAGATCGTGCTCTGTGTCTATGTAGACAACTGATTATATTGATTTGTGTGTAATGGCGCACATTGAGGGGAGATCGCGCTCTGTGTCTATGTAGACAACTGATTATATTGATTTGTGTGTAATGGCGCACATTGAGGGGAGATCGCGCTCTGTGTCTATGTAGACAACTGGTTATATTGATTTGTGTGTAATGGCGCACATTGAGGGGAGATCGCGCTCTGTGTCTATGTAGACAACTGATTAGTTATATTGATTTGTGTGTAATGGCGCACATTGAGGGGAGATCGCGCTCTGTGTCTATGTAGACAACTGATTATATTGATTTGTGTGTAATGGCGCACACTGAGGGAGATCGCGCTCTGTGTCTATGTAGACAACTGATTAGTTATATTGATTTGTGTGTAATGGCGCACATTGAGGGAGATCTCGCTCTGTGTCTATGTAGACAACTGATTAGTTATATTGATTTGTGTGTAATGGCGCACATTGAGGGAGATCGCGCTCTGTGTCTATGTAGACAACTGATTAGTTATATTGATTTGTGTGTAATGGCGCACATTGAGGGAGATCTCGCTCTGTGTCTATGTAGACAACTGATTAGTTATATTGATTTGTGTGTAATGGCGCACATTGAGGGAGATCGCGCTCTGTGTCTATGTAGACAACTGATTAGTTATATTGATTTGTGTGTAATGGCGCACATTGAGGGAGATCGCGCTGTGTGTCTATGTAGACAACTGATTATATTGATTTGTGTGTAATGGCGCACATTGAAGGAGATCGCGCTCTGTGTCTATGTAGACAACTGGTTAGTTATATTGATTTGTGTGTAATGGCGCACATTGAGGGAGATCGCGCTCTGTGTCTATGTAGACAACTGATTATATTGATTTGTGTGTAATGGCGCACATTGAGGGGAGATCGCGCTCTGTGTCTATGTAGACAACTGATTATATTGATTTGTGTGTAATGACGCACATTGAGGGAGATCGCGCTCTGTGTCTATGTAGACAACTGATTATATTGATTTGTGTGTAATGGCGCACATTGAGGGAGATCGTGCTCTGTGTCTATGTAGACAACTGGTTATATTGATTTGTGTGTAATGGCGCACATTGAGGGGAGATCGCGCTGTGTGTCTATGTAGACAACTGATTATATTGATTTGTGTGTAATGGCGCACATTGAGGGAGATCGCGCTCTGTGTCTATGTAGACAAATGATTATATTGATTTGTGTGTAATGGCGCACACTGAGGGGAGATCACGCTGTGTGTCTATGTAGACAACTGATTAGTTATATTGATTTGTGTGTAATGGCGCACATTGAGGGGAGATCGCGCTCTGTTTCTATGTAGACAACTGGTTATATTGATTTGTGTGTAATGGCGCACATTGAGGGGAGATCGTGCTGTGTGTCTATCTAGACAACTGGTTATATTGATTTGTGTGTAATGGCGCACATTGAGGGGAGATCGTGCTCTGTGTCTATGTAGACAACTGGTTAGTTATATTGATTTGTGTGTAATGGCGCACATTGAGGGAGATCGTGCTCTGTGTCTATGTAGACAACTGATTATATTGATTTGTGTGTAATGGCGCACATTGAAGGAGATCGTGCTCTGTGTCTATGTAGACAACTGATCATATTGATTTGTGTGTAATGGCGCACATTGAGGGGAGATCGAGCTCTGTGTCTATGTAGACAACTGATTATATTGATTTGTGTGTAATGGCGCACATTGAGGGGAGATCGTGCTCTGTGTCTATGTAGACAACTGGTTATATTGATTTGTGTGTAATGGCGCACACTGAGGGAGATCGTGCTCTGTGTCTATGTAGACAACTGATTAGTTATATTGATTTGTGTGTAATGGCGCACATTGAGGGGAGATCGCGCTCTGTGTCTATGTAGACAACTGATTATATTGATTTGTGTGTAATGGTGCACATTGAGGGGAGATCGCGCTCTGTGTCTATGTAGACAACTGGTTATATTGATTTGTGTGTAATGGCACACATTGAGGGAGATCGCGCTCTGTGTCTATGTAGACAACTGATTATATTGATTTGTGTGTAATGGTGCACATTGAGGGGAGATCGAGCTCTGTGTCTATGTAGACAACTGATTATATTGATTTGTGTGTAATGGCGCACATTGAGGGAGATCGCGCTCTTTGTCTATGTAGACAACTGGTTATATTGATTTGTGTGTAATGGCGCACACTGAGGGAGATCGTGCTCTGTGTCTATGTACACAACTGATTATATTGATTTGTGTGTAATGGCGCGCATTGAAGGGAGATTGTGCTCTGTGTCTATGTAGACAACTGATTATATTGATTTGTGTGTAATGGCGCACATTGAGGGGAGATCGCGCTCTGTGTCTATGTAGACAACTGATTATATTGATTTGTGTGTAATGGCGCACATTGAGGGGAGATCGTGCTCTGTGTCTATGTAGACAACTGATTATATTGATTTGTGTGTAATGGCGCACATTGAGGGAGATCGCGCTCTGTGTCTATGTAGACAACTGGTTATATTGATTTGTGTGTAATGGCGCGCATTGAGGGAGATCGCGCTCTTTGTCTATGTAGACAACTGATTATATTGATTTGTGTGTAATGGCGCGCATTGAGGGAGATCGCGCTCTTTGTCTATGTAGACAACTGATTATATTGATTTGTGTGTAATGGCGCACATTGAGGGGAGATCGCGCTCTGTGTCTATGTAGTCATCTGTTACTATTATGACACACTTTGATACAACCTTGTTCTTACTGTATTGAATATCTTGATCCTGCAATACTACATCATTAACTCTCTCCTCCCTAGAGAACCAACTATTCAGGAAACATATGTTGACTGATTATTTATCACGGTGCCCGTGATTGCTGGCTCTTGCTGTCAGTCAGGGGTGTGAACTCTCCATTGGCCACCTGTCTATTGCCCGCCCAGTATTGCCTATATAGACTGGGCTGAGGCACCCTTTGATTGCCCTTTCATGGTGTCTCTATGTCAGTAGTCACCTGCCTTTGTACCTGTATCTTTGGGCCTGTCTAGCTACCGTTACCAGTGTCAGCGATTCATCCAGACGCCAGTGTCACTCCTGCGTGGTTCCTGCCTCCGTTCCTGATCCAGTTGGGCTGACGCTCCTGCTTCCGTTCCTGATCCGGATTGGCTGTTGTTCCTGCTCCGTTTCTGACCTGGGTTGGCTGTCCTGCTGTTCCAGTACACTGTCCAGGCCTGTTTGGCGTTCCTGCTCCTGGATCCTGACTGTCATGCTTCATTCGACTTTGGTCGCCTGGGAGACATTCTGATCACTGGTTTACTCCAATTCACCGGTTGCTAGCTGCCTCCATTTCAAGCACCAGTAGAGCTTCCGTGTAGTCCAGTAAGTGGTACTGGTTTACTCCATATTCACCGGGTGCTAGCTGGCTCCGTTACTGCACCGGTAGGGCGATTCCATTGTCCAGTATGCGGTACTGGTTTACTCCATTTTCACCGGGTGCTAGCTGCCTCTGTTACTGCACCTGTAGGGCGATTCCGTTGTCCAGTACGCGGTACTGGTTGACTCTTTTCCACCGGTTGCAGCTGCCTCCATTACAAGCACCGGTAGGGCGTAGCGTTGACCAGTACGTGGTACTGGTTTACTCCATATCACCGGTTGCTCGTTGCCTCCATTATTGCACCGGTAGGGTGTTCCTGTTGTCCAGTATGCGGTACTGGTTTTCTCCATATTACCGGTTGCTAGCATCTACATTACAGCACCGGTAGGGCGTTCCTAGTGTTGTCCAGTACGCGGTACTGGTTTACTCCATATTCACTGGGTGCTAGTTGCCTCCATTATTGCACTGGTTGGGCCTCTCTGGTTTTTCTGTACGTGTTACTGGTTTGCTCCACTGTACCACCTTATGCTGATGCTTCCAACTATACAGCACTAGTGGAGCTGTCCTTCAGTCATTTAGGCTGCCTTGCCCGGTATATTGGCAAGGCCGGTAGAGCCTTATGCAGATTGTCGTGCCTTCATCCTGGCTGCCTTGCCTGGTATATTGGCAAGGCCGGTAGAACCTTATTCCTTCAATTGTGTCATCCATCAGGCTGCCTTGCCCGCTATATTGGCAAGGCCGGTAGAGCCTTATTCCTGCAATTGTGTCACCTTTCAGGCTGCCTTGCCCGGTATATTGGCAAGGCCGGTAGAGCCTTAATCATATTGTTACCATACCATAGGCTGCCTTGCCCGGTACATTGGCAAGGCCGGTAGAGCCTACTGTACTGTATCTTGTAAAAGCTACTGTTTGAACCTATTTTGTGCCTGTTGTATATATGTATGTTCAGGACCCGTGAGGGTTCTTATTAAACTTTTCAATAAAGTTTGATTTTTATCTTACTCTGTGTCTGAGAGTCAAAACAAACCGTGACATTATTGTGCTATCATACGCTACATTGTAGGGTCAATAGGTACTTGGGTTGCAACCTGGAAGAACCTGGTAAGGAGGGACCTTGTGGAACGGCTCCGCTGAGCAGTTTCACACAGAGGAAAGCATGGGGGTGCTGCTCTCCCCCACTACCTCAGTTCAGTCCAGAGGAAGGCAAAAAAAAAAAAAAACTGTTGTATTAAGCCCTAATGGGTAAAAAAATCCTTCCTGATATCCAGCCGGATATTTCCCTGAATCAACATAGTCTCAGCTTTGAAACCAACTGTCAGCAATTTCAATATTGTTATGAGCTAGAATGGTATCTATTACTTTTTTGATAGTGAATATAGGAATCTGTGACTACCAGTGGATAGTGGAACAAAGCTGGGGGGTCTGACAGTAGATGTGGGGATCTATGACTACAAGTTGGCAGTGGAACCAGGCTGGGGGATCACACAGTGTAAGTGGGGATCTGTGGCTTTCAGTGGAACTAGAGTGTGGAATTAGACTGTGTATGGGGGGATATATGACTGCTACTGCACAGGGAAGCCAGCTTGGAGGGGTCAAAGAGTGTGTGGGGATCAGTGACTACTAGTGGGCAGTAGAACCAGGCTGGGAGGGGTTCATACCCTGTCTATGTGGAGATGTGACTATTAGTGGGCAGTAGAACCAGGCTGGGAGGGGTCCATAACCTGTCTATGTGGAGATCTGTGACTACTAGTGGGCAGTAGAACCAGGCTGGGAGGGGTCCGTACCCTGTCTATGTGGAGATCTGTGACTACTAGTGGGCAGTAGAACCAGGCTGGGAGGGGTCCATACCCTGTCTATGTGGAGATGTGACTACTTGTGGGCAGTATAACCAGGCTGGGAGGGGTTCATACCCTGTCTATGTGGAGATGTGACTACTAGTGGGCAGTAGAACCAGGCTGGGAGAGGTCCATACCCTGTCTATGTGGAGATGTGACTACTAGTGGGCAGTAGAACCAGGCTGGGAGGGGTCCATACCCTGTCTATGTGGAAATCTTGACTACTAGTGGGCAGTAGAACCAGGCTGGGAGGGGTCCATACCCTGTCAATGTGTAGATCTGTGACTACTAGTGGGCAGTAGAACCAGGCTGGGTGGGGTCCATACCCTATCTATGTGGAGATGTGACTACTAGTGGGCAGTAGAACCAGGCTGGGAGAGGTCCATACCCTGTCTATGTGGAGATGTGACTACTAGTGGGCAGTAGAACCAGGCTGGGAGGGGTCCATACCCTGTCTATGTGGAGATGTGACTACTAGTGGGCAGTAGAACCAGGCTGGGAGGGGTCCATACCCTGTCTATGTGGAGATGTGACTACTAGTGGGCAGTAGAACCAGGCTGGGAGGGGTCCATACCCTGTCTATGTGGAGATGTGACTACTAGTGGGCAGTAGAACCAGGCTGGGAGGGGTCCATACCCTGTCTATGTGGAAATCTGTGACTACTAGTGGGCAGTAGAACCAGGCTGGGAGGGGTCCATACCCTGTCAATGTGTAGATCTGTGACTATTAGTGGGCAGCAGAACCAGACTGGGGGGGGTCCATAACCTATCTATGTTGAGATCTGTGACTACTAGTGGGCAGTAGAACCAGGCTGGGAGGGGTCCATACCCTGTCAATGTGGAGATCTGTGACTACTAGTGGGCAGTAGAACCAGGCTGGGTGGGGTCCATACCCTGTCAATGTGTAGATCTGTGACTACTAGTGGACAGTAGAACCAGGCTTGGAGGGGTCCATACCATGTCTATGTGGAGATGTGACTACTAGTGGGCAGTAGAACCAGGCTGGGAGGGGTCCATACCCTGTCAATGTGGTGATCTGTGACTACTAGTGGGCAGTAGAACCAGGCTGGGTGGGGTCCATACCCTGTCAATGTGTAGATCTGTGACTACTAGTGGACAGTAGAACCAGGCTGGGAGGGGTCCATACCATGTCTATGTGGAGATCTGTGACTACTAGTGGGCAGTAGAACCAGGCTGGGTGGGGTCCATACCCTGTCAATGTGTAGATCTGTGACTACTAGTGGACAGTAGAACCAGGCTGGGAGGGGTCCATACCATGTCTATGTGGAGATGTGACTTCTAGTGGGCTGTAGAACCAGTTCTAAGCTCTCTGGTATTACTAGTATAGCTCAATATCAATTGTTAGGTCTATGGTATCACTAGTGTAGCTCAGTTTCGGTTCTAAGCTCTGTGGTATCACTAGTGTAGCTCAGTTTCAGTTCTAAGCTCTGTGGTATTATTAGTTTAGCCCCATTTTAATTGTACGCTGTGTGGTATCACTTCCCTTACTTTTCAACATTAATGGCAATTACAAAAATATCAAAAGAGGTTGGGCTGGGCCCATGGGCTTGAGAGAGTCGAATTGGACCACTCGATGGTACTTACCTCAGGCCAAAAGTTGTCTACCTTCCCCTTTTCAGAGATCATGCCTAAATTATCTATTTGAAGAGATGTGAATTAAATTGTTTTATCTATTAACTTACTTTAGCAACAATAGAAACAGCTTACTCATGTGTTTTACTGTTCATCCCAGGTCTCTTCATCCTAAGACAACCCCTAGACACACACAAGCACACACATACACACACAGATGCACATACACTCACAAATACACAAACACACACACAGATGCACACAAACACTTCAGAGGAACCAGAATGCGATGCTAAACTAAGCAGCACTTTAACTTTTTTTTCATTGTATGTATGTATTTATTGATACAAGTTTTTTTGGTAAGCGTTAATTGGTTATTGATGCTGTAGTCTCATCATTGCAAAGTTTTCAGTTTTGGGGGAGAAGGTGAAGACAAGCAAGTCTTTATGATGATTTAATAGTCAAAGTACTTGAACAGGTGTTGGAAATTTCGCAGGCTTGGGTCTTCTGTTGTCCATTCTTCATAGTCATATTTCACAGTTTTTCGCTCCCAGAATTCAGGAGGTTTGTATGGAGGTTTGAGCTCCTTATTTTGTGCCTTGTTCCAATCTAGGTCACGGAAAAATGGGTGGAGTTTGATTTCAGAAACTCCCCAATCTGGATTCCCACCAAGCCGCTTCTGGGGTTTCTTCTCTAACAATCCTTTGAAGAGAAGCTTCATTGCAGTTGACAGATACAATGGAATTCTTGGTGGTTCCTCCAGAACGGTTTTAATAATCGTGTCACCATCTGAGTCGTAGGGACTGCAAGGGAATGGATATTCCTTAGTTGCAAGCAGGAAAAGGATTATGCCAAGTGCCCACCAGTCAACACTCAGTCCGTATCTTTTACCCTTAAGGATTTCAGGCGCAGCATATATCAGCGTTCCGCACTGCGTCCATGTTCCTCCATATGGCCCGATTCCTTCCTGACAGAGGCCATAGTCTGTAATTTTTATGTGGCCCTCACTGTCTAACAGGATATTTTCAAGTGTGAGGTCACGGTGAATTATGGATCTTGCGTGAAGGAAGTCTATAGCAATGGCCAATTCTGCTGCATAGAACCTGATGTGGTCTTCAGGAAGCCTTCTGAACTTCAGTAGGTGGTTTTTCATGTTACCTCCACTCACGTAGTCCATGACGTAAAATAGTCTGGTAGGTGTCTGCATGCAGTGGTGCAAGCCAACAAGGAATGGACACTCACGGGCTTGATATAATATCCTCTTCTCCTTGTAGACTGTGTCAATGTCCTGACACATTCTGGCCTTCTTTACCACCTTCATGGCATACTTCTGTTTGTCCTCCTTGGACTGAACCAGGTAAACTATAGAGAATACTCCTTGGTCCAGCTCTTTAATAATGTCGAAGTCCTGGATGTTCTTGCGTGCCTTTGACTCTAATTTAGTCTCATCAACTGCTACAGGACTGTTGACACTCTCAGTTTCTGCTACAGGACTGTGTACGCTCTCAGTTTCTGCTACAGGACTGTTGACACTCTCCGTTTCTGCTACAGGACTGTGTACGCTCTCAGTTTCTGCTACAGGACTGTTGACACTCTCCGTTTCTGCTACAGGACTGTGTACGCTCTCAGTTTCTGCTGCAGGACTGTGTGCGCTCTCAGTTTCTGGCTCGGGAACGCACCGTGCTTCGTCACACTGAGAGGCCAATGCGTGGCATCGCTTGTGCACCACAATTTCACAGATCAGGCATTTGTAGACTTTTGTCCAAAATCTGTGCTGGCAGTGCGCACAGACTGCACTGATGTTCATGCGCTGTGATTCAAACAGGTGTCCATTGACACGGTGTTGTTGTTTTACTCTAGTGCTTGTAAAAAAGCTGCGTAAGCCGGATGCGGCTCTGCTGGCACATTTGCTGAACCGAGCAAACATTTTATGATAAATCAGTGAACGTTATAAGCTCTCAAGTTGATAGCAGGGACGCTACTTGAAATCTGATGTAGAACTGACTTATTCTGACTTAGATAAGATTGGTGCATTATGACATCAGCATACAGATATCCTGATTGGCCAGTGCTTTCATTGTATAAAGCTGGGCCATTATGACATCACAGTAGAGACATCCTGATTGTCCAGTTCTTGTTGCAACATCTGATAAGCTATTGGAATGCTGCCTCTTGATTGGCCAGTGCTGGCTGGTCAGTTAGTGACAGTTGGACATGAGGCGGAGAAATGTGCAGTGAAACTCAGGGATGGAAATATATAAAGACTAGCAATATTGGCATGGCTTTGCCCGTGCAGTTAATAAAACAAAAGTGCCATGCAGTTGTATGTATGACTAAATAAGAATGTTTTATAAATGAAGTGTGTTGTAAGAACAGACACTACAGAACACATCCTAAACAGGAGTAGCCATTATGTGTGTTATCCACCGGATTGCAGTGCATTGCATTGGATACGTGTCTGGCACTAATAGGGTGAAAGAATGAAAACTGGATTTATGTGTAGGATTACTTTCCCCTCACATCCAGAAAGGAGGCAATGTTTCTAAAGACCGGATGGTTGAATTCTCAGTGCTTTGTCCCCTTCAGCTCCAAAATGGTGTACAACGCATTGCAAAGCACTGCGTTACACAACTCTCCATCAGTGAGCGTGTGATAGTGTGTGTGTGAGAACGAGTCTGTATTTTGTGTATAACGTATTGCATTGTGCGCACTGTGTGTAGTGTTTTGTATATTGCTAATAATGTGTAACATATAGCTTTATGTGTATAGAGTATACCATACAGGGTTTTGTGTGTAGTGTAGCTTTTTGTGTATAGGATATAGTGTTTTGCCTACAGCATATTGCACTGTGCCTATAGCATATTGCGTATAGTGTTTTGTGTACTGCATAGAGCATTTTGCTTATAGTGTATTGTGCTGTATATGTGTATTGCATGCATGTTGTGTGTTTGCTTGTGTAATTTTGTAAGCAGTTGTTTGTATTGTGTATACTGTGTCTGTGAATCTATGTGTGTTTGTATGTGTATTGTGTGTGTTGCATATATTGTGTGCATGCATTGTTTGTATTGTGTTTGTGTGTGTATATTGCATTTTTGTGTGTGTTCATCTGTGTTGTGTATTTTGTGTGTATGCATGTGTTGTGTGTGTATATTGTGTGCGTGTGCAATCATGTATTGTGTGTGTTTATTGTGTGTTTGTGTGTATATTGTGTGTTTGCATGTACTGTGCGTGTGTGTGTATATAGTATGTGTGTGTTTATATTGTGTATGTGTGTATGCATATATTGTGTGTGTGTATGACCACTAGTAGTAGTGGAACAGGACTGGGGGGGGCATAGCAACATAGTAACAGCATGGACTGAACTTGCGCCCATCAAATTCAGCCCATGTCATATCACCCCTGTTGATCCAGTTGAAGGCAAAATTAACCCACTAAATCCATTTCCAATAAATGGGTAAAAATATTTTCCTGACTCAAAATGGCAGTCAGATATTTCCCTGGATCAACATGCCATCTGTCCTGATACCAGTGGTCATAATTCTCAATATCGTTCTGTTCTAGATATGTATCCATTACTTATTTGATAGGGGAACTGTCACCTCTATGAAAGGCCTTCTTATCTTAATTATCAATTTGAGTACATCTTCAATCCGTTTTGTTTTTTTTTTTTAATTTTTTTTTAATTTAACCAGGGGTCATGTCTTGGGGGAAAAAGTGTGGGAACTCACCCAAGACCCCCCCCCCCACCCAAAATAAATATGCACAGCTCACGTCAAGATTGTCTCTCTCTATACGTGTGTGTGTGTATCATTGCAAGTATGAGTGTGTCTATCTCACTCTATGTATGTCAGTGCATGTGTGTGGGAGTTTCTGTGTATGTATGTGTATATGTCTGTTACACGTGTCCTTGTCTCTATCACTGTTGCATGCACATACATTGCCCCCCATCATCTCCTCATTGCCCCCCATCATCTCCTCATTGTCCCTCATCATCTCCACATTGCCCCCATCATCTCCTCATTGCCCTCATATTGCCCACTTCATCTCCTCATTGCCCCATCATCTGCACATTCTCTCACATTAACCCCCATCATCTCCACATTGCCCCCCATCATTTCCCCAACCAGCACATAGAAACATAGAATTTGATGGCAGATAAGAACCATTTCGGCCCATCTAGTCGCCCATTATCCTACTGTAAAAAACCTCAATCCTTTTTTGGTCCTTGGTTTTTTCTTATGTTAAGGACAGCCTTATGCCTATCCCATGCATGCATAAATTCTGTCATTGTATTAACTTCTACCACTTCTGCTGCTAGGCTATTCCACTTACCAACTACCCTCTCAGTGAAGTAAAACTTTCTTACATTACATCTAAAGCTGTGTCCCTCTAGATTTAGACTATGGCCTCTTGTCCTAACAGTTTTACTCCTGTGAATTGTACTTCACTCCTGCACTTTGTTGAATCCCTTCATGTATTTGACTGTTTCTATCATATCCCCTCTCTCTCTTCTTTCTCTAAGCTATACATGTTCAAATCCTTTAGTCTATCCTGGGATTTCTTTTCCTGTAAACCAGTCACCATTTTATTAGCCCTTCTCTGAATTCTCTCTAGTGTATCTATATCCTTCTGGAGATGGGGTCTCCAGTAGTGTACACAATAGTCTAGGTCTCCAGTACTGTACACAATACTCTACAGTATCTATATCCTTCTGGAGATGGGGTCTCCAGTACTGTACACAGTACTCTAGGTCTCCGGTACTATACACAATACTCTAGAGTATCTATATCCTTCTGGAGATGGGGTCTCCAGTACTGTACACAATACTCTAGTGTATCTAAATCCTTCTGGAGATGGGGTCTCCGGAACTGTACACAATACTCTACAGTATCTATATCCTTCTGGAGATGGGGTCTTCAGTACTGTACACAATACTCTACAGTATCTATATCCTTCTGGAGATGGGGTCTCCGGTACTGTACACAATACTCTACAGTATCTATATCCTTCTGGAGATGGGGTCTCCAGTACTGTACACAGTACTCTAGGTCTCCGGTACTATACACAATACTCTAGAGTATCTATATCCTTCTGGAGATGGGGTCTCCAGTACTGTACACAGTACTCTAGTGTATCTAAATCCTTCTGGAGATGGGGTCTCCAGTACTGTACACAATACTCTAGGTCTCCAGTACTGTACTCAATACTCTAGGAGAGATTTAACTAGAGATCTGCAGAGTTGCATGACCACTTCCCTTTTTCTGCTACTAATGCCCCTAGTTATACAACCCAGTATCCTGCTTGCATTCCCCACCGCTTTATTACATTGCCTGCCTACCTTTAAAGGGATAGTAATACTTCGTTTTATCTTTATTTTATTTTGTAGGCATTAAAAAAACATGAAGAACTATATAAGTCTTATCTCTCAAACCTTTATGGTTTGAGAGATATTCACAAGCAAAGTTTCCCCTCCCGCCCCTTTTACTTAGTGTAAGTCATCTCTTCTCAGATGTGGAATCCAGTCCATAGACCAGACAGATAACAGCAGGGGACAATCTTCTTCCTATGAGAACAATGAAAGCCCTGCCCCCCTTGACAAGTTTTTCAGGTTTTTCCCTTATCTTAATTGAAGATTGTCCCTCTCTGCAGTCTACCTGGGCACCTCCCTTCTGATCTGGCTGAACAGTGTTACATCAGTAAAAGGGGCGGGAGGGGGATACTTTATCATTCAATTACTCTTGTACCACAACTCTGACAGAATTGAAATAACACTCTCCAAAGTCCAAATACTATGATGATTAATTAGAGCTGCTTTTATTATGAAACATTACTATCCCTTTAACTTCAGACTTCTAAGGTGATCAGTGACTGGTTTTACATCTGTGTTTCTCCCGGATTGGTTCAGCTGTGTTGGCCCGCCCCTGGTTACCTGTTTTATTCTGGCCGCTGGCACCTGTCAGGTGCCCTTTCGTGGTGTTTCTGAGCCAGCGTTGCTGTTGCAGTATTCCAGTATCCTGATCTACCGTGTACCGACTAGGCCTGTACCGACGACGTTCCTGTGTTCCTGTTGCGTGATTGACCCGGCCTGGCTGACTTCCTGCGTGTTCCTGATCCGGCTTGTCTGCGAATCTCCTACGGCATCCGACCCGGCCTGGCTGACGATCCTTCTCCGTTACTGATCCGGCTTGTCTGCGAATCTCCTGAGTGTCCTGACCCGGCCTGGCTGACGACTGACTCCTGCGATTGCCTCTGTTCCTGCCATTCTGGCGGATGGTTCCCGTTGTCGCCTCGGCGACATTCCAATACTGCAGTGTGTGACTGAGACTCCGCTTCTCCGTTGCTTCTCCGTTGCTGAGCCTTCCATTGTTTGTCTTACGTGTGCTGAGCAAGCAGTACTGGACCCAGTGGTCTCTGTTACGCCCGTGGGGGGCTATCGACTCAAGCAATCACGATACTAGTAGTCTCCGGTTACGCCCGTGGGGGCTACTGGCTCAAGTATCACGGTACTCTTGGGCTCTGTTTCTGACCTGGGTTGGCTGTCCTGCTGTTCCAGTATACTGTCCTGGCCTGTTTGGCGTTCCTGCTCCTGGATCCTGACTGTCATGCTTCATTCGACTTTGGTCGCCTGGGAGACATTCTGATCACTGGTTTACTCCAATTCACCGGTTGCTAGCTGCCTCCATTTCAAGCACCAGTAGAGCTTCCGTGTAGTCCAGTAAGTGGTACTGGTTTACTCCATATTCACCGGGTTCTAGCTGCCTCCGTTACTGCACCGGTAGGGCGATTCCGTTGTCCAGTACGTGGTACTGGTTTACTCCTTTCCACCGGTTTCAGCTGCCTCCATTACAAGCACCGGTAGGGCGTAGCGTTGACCAGTACGTGGTACTGGTTTACTCCATATTCACCGGTGCTAGCTGCCTCCGTTACAAGCACCGGTAGGGCTTAGCATTGTTCAGTACACGGTACTGGTTTACTCCATATTCACCGGGTGCTAGCTGCCTCCATTATTGCACGGGTTGGGCCTTCCTGTTGTCCAGTACGTGGTACTGGTTTACTCCATTATACCGGTTGCTGTTGCCTCCATTCTTGCACCGGTGGGGCATTCCTGTTGTCCAGTACGCGGTACTGGTTTACTGCATTATACCGGTTGCTGCTGCCTCCATTATTGCACCGGTTGAGCGATACTGTTGTCCAGTACGCGGTACTGATTTACTCCATTTTCACCGGTTGCTGCTGCCTCCATTATTGCACCGGTTGGCGTTACCGTTGTCCAGTACGCGGTACTGGTTTACTCCATATCACCGGTTGCTCTTTGCCTCCATTATTGCACCGGTAGGGTGTTCCTGTTGTCCAGTACGCGGTACTGGTTTTCTCCATATTTCCGGTTGCTAGCATCTACATTACAGCACCGGTAGGGCGTTCCTAGTGTTGTCCAGTACGTGGTACTGGTTTACTCCATATTCACTGGGTGCTAGTTGCCTCCATTATTGCACTGGTTGGACTTCTCTGTTTTTTCTGTACGTGTTACTGGTTTGCTCCACTGTACCACCTTATGCTGATGCTTCCAACTATACAGCACTAGTGGAGCTGTCCTTCAGTCATTTAGGCTGCCTTGCCCGGTATATTGGCAAGGCCGGTAGAGCCTCATGCAGATTGTCGTGCCTTCATCCAGGCTGCCTTGTCCTGTATATTGGCAAGGCCGGTAGAGCCTACTGTACTGTATCTTGTAAAAGCTACTGTTTTAACCTATTTTGTGCCTGTTGTATATATGTATGTTCAGGACCCGTGAGGGTTCTTATTAAACTTTTCAATAAAGTTTGATTTTTATCTTACTCTGTGTCTGAGAGTCAAAACAAACCATGACATTATTGTCCTATCATACGCTACATTGTAGGGTCAATAGGTACTTGGGTTGCAACCTGGAAGAACCTGGTAAGGAGGGACCTTGTGGAACGGCTCCGCTGAGCAGTTTCACACAGAGGAAAGCATGGAGGTGCTGCTCTCCCCCACTACCTCAGTTCAGTCCAGAGGAAGGCAAAAAAAAAAAAAAACTGTTGTATTAAGCCCTAATGGGTAAAAAAATCCTTCCTGATATCCAGTCGGATATTTCCCTGAATCAACATAGTCTCAGCTTTGAAACCAACTGTCAGCAATTTCAATATTGTTATGAGCTAGAATGGTATCTAATACTTTTTTGATAGTGAATATAGGAATCTGTGACTACCAGTGGATAGTGGAACAAAGCTGGGGGGTCTGACAGTAGATGTGGGGATCTATGACTACAAGTTGGCAGTGGAACCAGGCTGGGGGATCACACAGTGTAAGTGGGGATCTGTGGCTATCTGTGGAAGTAGAGTGTGGGATCAGACTGTGTATGGGGGATATATGACTGCTACTGCACAGGGAAGCCAGCTTGGAGGGGTCAAAGAGTGTGTGGGGATCAGTGACTACTAGTGGGCAGTAGAACCAGGTTGGGAGGGGTTCATACCCTGTCTATGTGGAGATGTGACTACTAGTGGGTAGTAGAACCAGGCTGGGAGAGGTCCATACCCTGTCTATGTGGAGATCTGTGACTACTAGTGGGCAGTAGAGCCAGGCTGGGAGGGGTCCATACCCTGTCTATGTGGAGATCTGTGACTACTAGTGGGCAGTAGAACCAGGCTGGGAGGGGTCCATACCCTGTCTATGTGGAGATCTGTGACTACTAGTGGGCAGTAGAGCCAGGCTGGGAGGGGTCCATACCCTGTCTATGTGGAGATCTGTGACTACTAGTGGGCAGTAGAACCAGGCTGGGAGGAGTCCATACCCTGTCTATGTGGAGATGTGACTACTTGTGGGCAGTATAACCAGGCTGGGAGGGGTTCATACCCTGTCTATGTGGAGATGTGACTACTAGTGGGGAGTAGAACCAGGCTGGAAGAGGTCCATACCCTGTCTATGTGGTGATGTGACTACTTGTGGGCAGTAGAACCAGGCTGGGAGGGGTTCATACCCTGTCTATGTGGAGATGTGACTACTAGTGGGCAGTAGAACCAGGCTGGGAGGGGTTCATACCCTGTCTATGTGGAGATGTGACTATTAGTGGGCAGTAGAACCAGGCTGGGAGGGGTCCATAACCTGTCTATGTGGAGATGTGACTACTAGTGGGCAGTAGAACCAGGCTGGGAGGGGTCCATACCCTGTCTATGTGGAGATGTGACTACTAGTGGGCAGTAGAACCAGGCTGGGAGGGGTCCATACCCTGTCTATGTGGAGATGTGACTACTAGTGGGCAGTAGAACCAGGCTGGGAGGGGTCCATACCCTGTCTATGTGGAGATGTGACTACTAGTGGGCAGTAGAACCAGGCTGGGAGGGGTCCATACCCTGTCTATGTGGAGATGTGACTACTAGTGGGCAGTAGAACCAGGCTGGGAGGGGTCCATACCCTGTCTATGTGGAAATCTGTGACTACTAGTGGGCAGTAGAACCAGGCTGGGAGGGGTCCATACCCTGTCAATGTGTAGATCTGTGACTATTAGTGGGCAGCAGAACCAGACTGGGGGGGTCCATAACCTATCTATGTTGAGATCTGTGACTACTAGTGGGCAGTAGAACCAGGCTGGGAGGGGTCCATACCCTGTCAATGTGGAGATCTGTGACTACTAGTGGGCAGTAGAACCAGGCTGGGTGGGGTCCATACCCTGTCAATGTGTAGATCTGTGACTACTAGTGGACAGTAGAACCAGGCTTGGAGGGGTCCATACCATGTCTATGTGGAGATGTGACTACTAGTGGGCAGTAGAACCAGGCTGGGAGGGGTCCATACCCTGTCAATGTGGTGATCTGTGACTACTAGTGGGCAGTAGAACCAGGCTGGGTGGGGTCCATACCCTGTCAATGTGTAGATCTGTGACTACTAGTGGACAGTAGAACCAGGCTGGGAGGGGTCCATACCATGTCTATGTGGAGATCTGTGACTACTAGTGGGCAGTAGAACCAGGCTGGGTGGGGTCCATACCCTGTCAATGTGTAGATCTGTGGCTACTAGTGGACAGTAGAACCAGGCTGGGAGGGGTCCATACCATGTCTATGTGGAGATGTGACTTCTAGTGGGCAGTAGAACCAGTTCTAAGCTCTCTGGTATTACTAGTATAGCTCAATATCAATTGTTAGGTCTATGGTATCACTAGTGTAGCTCAGTTTCGGTTCTAAGCTCTGTGGTATCACTAGTGTAGCTCAGTTTCAGTTCTAAGCTCTGTGGTATTATTAGTTTAGCCCCATTTTAATTGTACGCTGTGTGGTATCACTTCCCTTACTTTTCAACATTAATGGCAATTACAAAAATATCAAAAGAGGTTGGGCTGGGCCCATGGGCTTGAGAGAGTCGAATTGGACCACTCGATGGTACTTACCTCAGGCCAAAAGTTGTCTACCTTCCCCTTTTCAGAGATCATGCCTAAATTATCTATTTGAAGAGATGTGAATTAAATTGTTTTATCTATTAACTTACTTTAGCAACAATAGAAACAGCTTACTCATGTGTTTTACTGTTCATCCCAGGTCTCTTCATCCTAAGACAACCCCTAGACACACACAAGCACACACATACACACACAGATGCACATACACTCACAAATACACAAACACACACACAGATGCACACAAACACTTCAGAGGAACCAGAATGCGATGCTAAACTAAGCAGCACTTTAACTTTTTTTTCATTGTATGTATGTATTTATTGATACAAGTTTTTTTGGTAAGCGTTAATTGGTTATTGATGCTGTAGTCTCATCATTGCAAAGTTTTCAGTTTTGGGGGAGAAGGTGAAGACAAGCAAGTCTTTATGATGATTTAATAGTCAAAGTACTTGAACAGGTGTTGGAAATTTCGCAGGCTTGGGTCTTCTGTTGTCCATTCTTCATAGTCATATTTCACAGTTTTTCGCTCCCAGAATTCAGGAGGTTTGTATGGAGGTTTGAGCTCCTTATTTTGTGCCTTGTTCCAATCTAGGTCACGGAAAAATGGGTGGAGTTTGATTTCAGAAACTCCCCAATCTGGATTCCCACCAAGCCGCTTCTGGGGTTTCTTCTCTAACAATCCTTTGAAGAGAAGCTTCATTGCAGTTGACAGATACAATGGAATTCTTGGTGGTTCCTCCAGAACGGTTTTAATAATCGTGTCACCATCTGAGTCGTAGGGACTGCAAGGGAATGGATATGCATTAGTTGCAAGCAGGAAAAGGATTATGCCAAGTGCCCACCAGTCAACACTCAGTCCGTATCTTTTACCCTTAAGGATTTCAGGCGCAGCATATATCAGTGTTCCGCACTGCGTCCATGTTCCTCCATATGGCCCAATTCCTTCCTGACAGAGGCCATAGTCTGTAATTTTTATGTGGCCCTCACTGTCTAACAGGATATTTTCAAGTGTGAGGTCACGGTGAATTATGGATCTTGCGTGAAGGAAGTCAATAGCAATGGCCAATTCTGCTGCATAGAACCTGATGTGGTCTTCAGGAAGCCTTCTGAACTTCAGTAGGTAGTTTTTCATGTTACCTCCACTCACGTAGTCCATGACGTAAAATAGTCTGGTAGGTGTCTGCATGCAGTGGTGCAAGCCAACAAGGAATGGACACTCACGGGCTTGATATAATATCCTCTTCTCCTTGTAGACTGTGTCAATGTCCTGACACATTCTGGCCTTCTTTACCACCTTCATGGCATACTTCTGTTTCTCCTCCTTGGACTGAACCAGGTAAACTTTAGAGAATACTCCTTGGTCCAGCTCTTTAATAATGTCGAAGTCCTGGATGTTCTTGCGTGCCTTTGACTCTAATTTAGTCTCATCAACTGCTACAGGACTGTTGACACTCTCAGTTTCTGCTACAGGACTGTGTACGCTCTCAGTTTCTGCTACAGGACTGTTGACACTCTCCGTTTCTGCTACAGGACTGTGTACGCTCTCAGTTTCTGCTACAGGACTGTTGACACTCTCCGTTTCTGCTACAGGACTGTGTACGCTCTCAGTTTCTGCTGCAGGACTGTGTACGCTCTCAGTTTCTGCTACAGGACTGTGTGCGCTCTCAGTTTCTGCTACAGGACTGTGTATGCTCTCAGTTTCTGCTACAGGACTGTGTGCGCTCTCAGTTTCTGGCTCGGGAACGCACCGTGCTTCGTCACACTGAGAGGCCAATGCGTGGCATCGCTTGTGCACCACAATTTCACAGATCAGGCATTTGTAGACTTTTGTCCAAAATCTGTGCTGGCAGTGCGCACAGACTGCACTGATGTTCATGCGCTGTGATTCAAACAGGTGTCCATTGACACGGTGTTGTTGTTTTACTCTAGTGCTTGTAAAAAAGCTGCGTAAGCCGGATGCGGCTCTGCTGGCACATTTGCTGAACCGAGCAAACATTTTATGATAAATCAGTGAACGTTATAAGCTCTCAAGTTGATAGCAGGGACGCTACTTGAAATCTGATGTAGAACTGACTTATTCTGACTTAGATAAGATTGGTGCATTATGACTTCAGCATACAGATATCCTGATTGGCCAGTGCTTTCATTGTATAAAGCTGGGCCATTATGACATCACAGTAGAGACATCCTGATTGTCCAGTTCTTGTTGCAACATCTGATAAGCTATTGGAATGCTGCCTCTTGATTGGCCAGTGCTGGCTGGTCAGTTAGTGACAGTTGGACATGAGGCGGAGAAATGTGCAGTGAAACTCAGGGATGGAAATATATAAAGACTAGCAATATTGGCATGGCTTTGCCCCTGCAGTTAATAAAACAAAAGTGCCATGCAGTTGTATGTATGACTAAATAAGAATGTTTTATAAATGAAGTGTGTTGTAAGAACAGACACTACAGAACACATCCTAAACAGGAGTAGCCATTATGTGTGTTATCCACCGGATTGCAGTGCATTGCATTGGATACGTGTCTGGCACTAATAGGGTGAAAGAATGAAAACTGGATTTATGTGTAGGATTACTTTCCCCTCACATCCAGAAAGGAGGCAATGTTTCTAAAGACCGGATGGTTGAATTCTCAGTGCTTTGTCCCCTTCAGCTCCAAAATGGTGTACAACGCATTGCAAAGCACTGCGTTACACAACTCTCCATCAGTGAGCGTGTGATAGTGTGTGTGTGAGCACGAGTCTGTATTTTGTGTATAACGTATTGCATTGTGCGCACTGTGTGTAGTGTTTTGTATATTGCTAATAATGTGTAACATATATCTTTATGTGTATAGAGTATACCATACAGGGTTTTGTGTGTAGTGTAGCTTTTTGTGTATAGGATATAGTGTTTTGCCTACAGCATATTGCACTGTGCCTATAGCATATTGCGTATAGTGTTTTGTGTACTGCATAGAGAATTTTGCTTATAGTGTATTGTGCTGTATATGTGTATTGCATGCATGTTGTGTGTTTGCTTGTGTAATTTTGTAAGCAGTTGTTTGTATTGTGTATACTGTGTCTGTGAATCTATGTGTGTTTGTATGTGTATTGTGTGTGTTGCATATATTGTGTGCATGCATTGTTTGTATTGTGTTTGTGTGTGTATATTGCATTTTTGTGTGTGTTCATCTGTGTTGTGTATTTTGTGTGTATGCATGTGTTGTGTGTGTATATTGTGTGCGTGTGCAATCATGTATTGTGTGTGTTTATTGTGTGTTTGTGTGTATATTGTGTGTTTGCATGTACTGTGCGTGTGTGTGTATATAGTATGTGTGTGTTTATATTGTGTATGTGTGTATGCATATATTGTGTGTGTGTATTACCACTAGTAGTAGTGGAACAGGACTGGGGGGGGCATAGCAACATAGTAACAGCATGGACTGAACTTGCGCCCATCAAATTCAGCCCATGTCATATCACCCCTGTTGATCCAGTTGAAGGCAAAATTAACCCACTAAATCCATTTCCAATAAATGGGTAAAAATATTTTCCTGACTCAAAATGGCAGTCAGATATTTCCCTGGATCAACATGCCATCTGTCCTGATACCAGTGGTCATAATTCTCAATATCGTTCTGTTCTAGATATGTATCCATTACTTATTTGATAGGGGAACTGTCACCTCTATGAAAGGCCTTCTTATCTTAATTATCAATTTGAGTACATCTTCAATCCGTTTTGTTTTTTTTTTTTAATTTTTTTTTAATTTAACCAGGGGTCATGTCTTGGGGGAAAAAGTGTGGGAACTCACCCAAGACCCCCCCCCCCACCCAAAATAAATATGCACAGCTCACGTCAAGATTGTCTCTCTCTATACGTGTGTCTGTGTATCATTGCAAGTATGAGTGTGTCTATCTCACTCTATGTATGTCAGTGCATGTGTGTGGGAGTTTCTGTGTCTGTATGTGTATATGTCTGTTACATGTGTCCTTGTCTCTATCACTGTTGCATGTACATACATTGCCCCCCATCATCTACTCATTGCCCCCCATCATCTCCTCATTGTCCCTCATCATCTCCACATTGCCCCCATCATCTCCTCATTGCCCTCACATTGCCCCCATCATCTCCTCATTGCCCCATCATCTGCACATTGCCCTCACATTAACCCCCATCATCTCCACATTGCCCCCCATCATTTCCCCAACCAGCACATAGAAACATAGAATTTGATGGCAGATAAGAACCATTTCGGCCCATCTAGTCGCCCATTATCCTACTGTAAAAAACCTCAATCCTTTTTTGGTCCTTGGTTTTTTCTTATGTTAAGGACAGCCTTATGCCTATCCCATGCATGCATAAATTCTGTCACTGTATTAACTTCTACCACTTCTGCTGCTAGGCTATTCCACTTACCGACTACCCTCTCAGTGAAGTAAAACTTTCTTACATTACATCTAAAGCTGTGTCCCTCTAGATTTAGACTATGGCCTCTTGTCCTAACAGTTTTACTCCTGTGAATTGTACTTCACTCCTGCACTTTGTTGAATCCCTTCATGTATTTGACTGTTTCTATCATATCCCCTCTCTCTCTTCTTTCTCTAAGCTATACATGTTCAAATCCTTTAGTCTATCCTGGGATTTCTTTTCCTGTAAACCAGTCACCATTTTATTAGCCCTTCTCTGAATTCTCTCTAGTGTATCTATATCCTTCTGGAGATGGGGTCTCCAGTAGTGTACACAATAGTCTAGGTCTCCAGTACTGTACACAATACTCTACAGTATCTATATCCTTCTGGAGATGGGGTCTCCAGTACTGTACACAGTACTCTAGGTCTCCGGTACTATACACAATACTCTAGAGTATCTATATCCTTCTGGAGATGGGGTCTCCAGTACTGTACACAATACTCTAGTGTATCTAAATCCTTCTGGAGATGGGGTCTCCAGTACTGTACACAATACTCTAGGTCTCCAGTACTGTACTCAATACTCTAGGAGAGATTTAACTAGAGATCTGCAGAGTTGCATGACCACTTCCCTTTTTCTGCTACTAATGCCCCTAGTTATACAACCCAGTATCCTGCTTGCATTCCCCACCGCTTTATTACATTGCCTGCCTACCTTTAAAGGGTTAGTAATACTTCGTTTTATCTTTATTTTATTTTGTAGGCATTAAAAAAACATGAAGAACTATATAAGTCTTATCTCTCAAACCTTTATGGTTTGAGAGATATTCACAAGCAAAGTTTCCCCTCCCGCCCCTTTTACTTAGTGTAAGTCATCTCTTCTCAGATGTGGAATCCAGTCCATAGACCAGACAGATAACAGCAGGGGACAATCTTCTTCCTATGAGAACAATGAAAGCCCTGCCCCCCCTTGACAAGTTTTTCAGGTTTTTCCCTTATCTTAATTGAAGATTGTCCCTCTCTGCAGTCTACCTGGGCACCTCCCTTCTGATCTGGCTGAACAGTGTTACATCAGTAAAAGGGGCGGGAGGGGGATACTTTATCATTCAATTACTCTTGTACCACAACTCTGACAGAATTGAAATAACACTCTCCAAAGTCCAAATACTATGATGATTAATTAGAGCTGCTTTTATTATGAAACATTACTATCCCTTTAACTTCAGACTTCTAAGGTGATCAGTGACTGGTTTTACATCTGTGTTTCTCCCGGATTGGTTCAGCTGTGTTGGCCCGCCCCTGGTTACCTGTTTTATTCTGGCCGCTGGCACCTGTCAGGTGCCCTTTCGTGGTGTTTCTGAGCCAGCGTTGCTGTTGCAGTATTCCAGTATCCTGATCTACCGTGTACCGACTAGGCCTGTACCGACGACGTTCCTGTGTTCCTGTTGCGTGATTGACCCGGCCTGGCTGACTTCCTGCGTGTTCCTGATCCGGCTTGTCTGCGAATCTCCTACGGCATCCGACCCGGCCTGGCTGACGATCCTTCTCCGTTACTGATCCGGCTTGTCTGCGAATCTCCTGAGTGTCCTGACCCGGCCTGGCTGACGACTGACTCCTGCGATTGCCTCTGTTCCTGCCATTCTGACGGATGGTTCCCGTTGTCGCCTCGGCGACATTCCAATACTGCAGTGTGTGACTGAGACTCCGCTTCTCCGTTGCTTCTCCGTTGCTGAGCCTTCCATTGTTTGTCTTACTTGTGCTGAGCAAGCAGTACTGGACCCAGTGGTCTCTGTTACGCCCGTGGGGGGCTATCGACTCAAGCAATCACGATACTAGTAGTCTCCGGTTACGCCCGTGGGGGCTACTGGCTCAAGTATCACGGTACTCTTGGGCTCTGTTTCTGACCTGGGTTGGCTGTCCTGCTGTTCCAGTATACTGTCCTGGCCTGTTTGGCGTTCCTGCTCCTGGATCCTGACTGTCATGCTTCATTCGACTTTGGTCGCCTGGGAGACATTCTGATCACTGGTTTACTCCAATTCACCGGTTGCTAGCTGCCTCCATTTCAAGCACCAGTAGAGCTTCCGTGTAGTCCAGTAAGTGGTACTGGTTTACTCCATATTCACCGGGTTCTAGCTGCCTCCGTTACTGCACCGGTAGGGCGATTCCATTGTCCAGTACGTGGTACTGGTTTACTCCTTTCCACCGGTTTCAGCTGCCTCCATTACAAGCACCGGTAGGGCGTAGCGTTGACCAGTACGTGGTACTGGTTTACTCCATATTCACCGGTGCTAGCTGCCTCCGTTACAAGCACCGGTAGGGCTTAGCATTGTTCAGTACACGGTACTGGTTTACTCCATATTCACCGGGTGCTAGCTGCCTCCATTATTGCACGGGTTGGGCCTTCCTGTTGTCCAGTACGTGGTACTGGTTTACTCCATTATACCGGTTGCTGTTGCCTCCATTCTTGCACCGGTGGGGCATTCCTGTTGTCCAGTACGCGGTACTGGTTTACTGCATTATACCGGTTGCTGCTGCCTCCATTATTGCACCGGTTGAGCGATACTGTTGTCCAGTACGCGGTACTGGTTTACTCCATTTTCACCGGTTGCTGCTGCCTCCATTATTGCACCGGTAGGGTGTTCCTGTTGTCCAGTACGCGGTACTGGTTTTCTCCATATTACCGGTTGCTAGCATCTACATTACAGCACCGGTAGGGCGTTCCTAGTGTTGTCCAGTACGTGGTACTGGTTTACTCCATATTCACTGGGTGCTAGTTGCCTCCATTATTGCACTGGTTGGGCCTCTCTGGTTTTTCTGTACGTGTTACTGGTTTGCTCCACTGTACCACCTTATGCTGATGCTTTCAACTATACAGCACTAGTGGATCTGTCCTTCAGTCATTTAAGCTGCCTTGCCCGGTATATTGGCAAGGCCGGTAGAGCCTCATGCAGATTGTCGTGCCTTCATCCTGGCTGCCTTGTCCTGTATATTGGCAAGGCCGGTAGAACCTTATTTCTTCAATTGTGTCATCCATCAGGCTGCCTTGCCCGCTATATTGGCAAGGCCGGTAGAGCCTTATTCCTGCAATTGTGTCACTTTTCAGGCTGCCTTGCCCGGTATATTGGCAAGGCCGGTAGAGCCTTAATCATATTGTTACCATACCATAGGCTGCCTTTCCCGGTGCATTGGCAAGGCCGGTAGAGCCTACTGTACTGTATCTTGTAAAAGCTACTGTTTGAACCTATTTTGTTCCTGTTGTATATATGTATGTTCAGGACCCGTGAGGGTTCTTATTAAACTTTTCAATAAAGTTTGATTTTTATCTTACTCTGTGTCTGAGAGTCAAAACAAACCGTGACATTATTGTGCTATCATACGCTACATTGTAGGGTCAATAGGTACTTGGGTTGCAACCTGGAAGAACCTGGTAAGGAGGGACCTTGTGGAATGGCTCCGCTGAGCAGTTTCACACAGAGGAAAGCATGGGGGTGCTGCTCTCCCCCACTACCTCAGTTCAGTCCAGAGGAAGGCAAAAAAAAAAAAAACTGTTGTATTAAGCCCTAATGGGTAAAAAAATCCTTCCTGATATCCAGTCGGATATTTCCCTGAATCAACATAGTCTCAGCTTTGAAACCAACTGTCAGCAATTTCAATATTGTTATGAGCTAGAATGGTATCTAATACTTTTTTGATAGTGAATATAGGAATCTGTGACTACCAGTGGATAGTGGAACAAAGCTGGGGGGTCTGACAGTGGATGTGGGGATCTATGACTACAAGTTGGCAGTGGAACCAGGCTGGGGGATCAGACAGTGTAAGTGGGGATCTGTGGCTATCTGTGGAAGTAGAGTGTGGAATTAGACTGTGTATGGGGGGATATATGACTGCTAGTATGCAGGGAAGCCGGCTTGGAGGGGTCAAAGAGTGTGTGGGGATCAGTGACTACTAGTGGGCAGTAGAACCAGGCTGGGAGGGGTTCATACCCTGTCTATGTGGAGATGTGACTACTAGTGGGTAGTAGAACCAGGCTGGGAGAGGTCCATACCCTATGTGGAGATCTGTGACTACTAGTGGGCAGTAGAGCCAGGCTGGGAGGGGTCCATACCCTGTCTATGTGGAGATCTGTGACTACTAGTGGGCAGTAGAACCAGGCTGGGAGGAGTCCATACCCTGTCTATGTGGAGATGTGACTACTTGTGGGCAGTATAACCAGGCTGGGAGGGGTTCATACCCTGTCTATGTGGAGATGTGACTACTAGTGGGCAGTAGAACCAGGCTGGAAGAGGTCCATACCCTGTCTATGTGGTGATGTGACTACTTGTGGGCAGTAGAACCAGGCTGGGAGGGGTTCATACCCTGTCTATGTGGAGATGTGACTACTAGTGGGCAGTAGAACCAGGCTGGGAGGGGCTCATACCCTGTCTATGTGGAGATGTGACTATTAGTGGGCAGTAGAACCAGGCTGGGAGGGGTCCATAACCTGTCTATGTTGAGATCTGTGACTACTAGTGGGCAGTAAAACCAGGCTGGGAGGGGTCCATACCCTGTCTATGTGGAGATCTGTGACTACTAGTGGGCAATAGAACCAGGCTGGGAGGGGTCCATACCCTGTCAATGTGTAGATCTGTGACTACTAGTGGGCAGTAGAACCAGGCTGGGTGGGGTCCATACCATGTCTATGTGGAGATGTGACTACTAGTGGGCAGTAGAACCAGGCTGGGAGGGGTCCATACCCTGTCAATGTGTAGATCTGTGACTATTAGTGGGTAGTAGAACCAGGCTGGGTGGGGTCCATACCATGTCTATGTGGAGATGTGACTACTAGTGGGCAGTAGAACCAGGCTGGGAGGGGTCCATACCCTGTCAATGTGGAGATCTGTGACTACTAGTGGGCAGTAGAACCAGGCTGGGTGGGGTCCATACCCTGTAAATGTGTAGATCTGTGACTACTAGTGGACAGTAGAACCAGGCTGGGAGGGGTCCATACCATGTCTATGTGGAGATGTGACTTCTAGTGGGCAGTAGAACCAGTTCTACGCTCTCTGGTATTACTAGTATAGCTCAATATAAATTGTTAGGTCTATGGTATCACTAGTGTAGCTCAGTTTCGGTTCTAAGCTCTGTGGTATCACTAGTGTAGCTCAGTTTCAGTTCTAAGCTCTGTGGTATTATTAGTGTAGCCCCATTTTAATTGTACGCTGTGTGGTATCACTTCCCTTACTTTTCAACATTAATGGCAATTACAAAAATATCAAAAGAGGTTGGGCTGGGCCCATGGGCTTGAGAGAGTCGAATTGGACCACTCGATTGTACTTACCTCAGGCCAAAAGTTGTCTACCTTCCCCTTTTCAGAGATCATGCATAAATTATCTATTTGAAGAGATGTGAATTAAATTGTTTTATCTATTAACTTACTTTAGCAACAATAGAAACAGCTTACTCATGTGTTTTACTGTTCATCCCAGGTCTCTTCATCCTAAGACAACCCCTAGACACACACAAGCACACACATACACACACAGATGCACATACACTCACAAATACACAAACACACACACAGATGCACACAAACACTTCAGAGGAACCAGAATGCGATGCTAAACTAAGCAGCACTTTAACTTTTTTTTCATTGTATGTATGTATTTATTGATACAAGTTTTTTTGGTAAGCGTTAATTGGTTATTGATGCTGTAGTCTCATCATTGCAAAGTTTTCAGTTTTGGGGGAGAAGGTGAAGACAAGCAAGTCTTTATGATGATTTAATAGTCAAAGTACTTGAACAGGTGTTGGAAATTTCGCAGGCTTGGGTCTTCTGTTGTCCATTCTTCATAGTCATATTTCACAGTTTTTCGCTCCCAGAATTCAGGAGGTTTGTATGGAGGTTTGAGCTCCTTATTTTGTGCCTTGTTCCAATCTAGGTCACGGAAAAATGGGTGGAGTTTGATTTCAGAAACTCCCCAATCTGGATTCCCACCAAGCCGCTTCTGGGGTTTCTTCTCTAACAATCCTTTGAAGAGAAGCTTCATTGCAGTTGACAGATACAATGGAATTCTTGGTGGTTCCTCCAGAACGGTTTTAATAATCGTGTCACCATCTGAGTCGTAGGGACTGCAAGGGAATGGATATGCATTAGTTGCAAGCAGGAAAAGGATTATGCCAAGTGCCCACCAGTCAACACTCAGTCCGTATCTTTTACCCTTAAGGATTTCAGGCGCAGCATATATCAGTGTTCCGCACTGCGTCCATGTTCCTCCATATGGCCCAATTCCTTCCTGACAGAGGCCATAGTCTGTAATTTTTATGTGGCCCTCACTGTCTAACAGGATATTTTCAAGTGTGAGGTCACGGTGAATTATGGATCTTGCGTGAAGGAAGTCAATAGCAATGGCCAATTCTGCTGCATAGAACCTGATGTGGTCTTCAGGAAGCCTTCTGAACTTCAGTAGGTGGTTTTTCATGTTACCTCCACTCACGTAGTCCATGACGTAAAATAGTCTGGTAGGTGTCTGCATGCAGTGGTGCAAGCCAACAAGGAATGGACACTCACGGGCTTGATATAATATCCTCTTCTCCTTGTAGACTGTGTCAATGTCCTGACACATTCTGGCCTTCTTTACCACCTTCATGGCATACTTCTGTTTGTCCTCCTTGGACTGAACCAGGTAAACTTTAGAGAATACTCCTTGGTCCAGCTCTTTAATAATGTCGAAGTCCTGGATGTTCTTGCGTGCCTTTGACTCTAATTTAGTCTCATCAACTGCTACAGGACTGTGTACGCTCTCAGTTTCTGCTACAGGACTGTTGACACTCTCCGTTTCTGCTACAGGACTGTGTACGCTCTCAGTTTCTGCTACAGGACTGTGTACGCTCTCAGTTTCTGCTACAGGACTGTTGACACTCTCCGTTTCTGCTACAGGACTGTGTACGCTCTCAGTTTCTGCTGCAGGACTGTGTACGCTCTCAGTTTCTGCTACAGGACTGTGTGCGCTCTCAGTTTCTGCTACAGGACTGTGTATGCTCTCAGTTTCTGCTACAGGACTGTGTACGCTCTCAGTTTCTGCTACAGGACTTTGTGCGCTCTCGGTTTCTGGCACGGGAACGCACCGTGCTCCGTCACACTGAGAGGCCAATGCGTGGCATCGCTTGTGCACCACAATTTCACAGATCAGGCATTTGTAGACTTTTGTCCAAAATCTGTGCTGGCAGTGCGCACAGACTGCACTGATGTTCATGCGCTGTGATTCAAACAGGTGTCCATTGACACGGTGTTGTTGTTTTACTCTAGTGCTTGTAAAAAAGCTGCGTAAGCCGGATGCGGCTCTGCTGGCACATTTGCTGAACCGAGCAAACATTTTATGATAAATCAGTGAACGTTATAAGCTCTCAAGTTGATAGCAGGGACGCTACTTGAAATCTGATGTAGAACTGACTTATTCTGACTTAGATAAGATTGGTGCATTATGACTTCAGCATACAGATATCCTGATTGGCCAGTGCTTTCATTGTATAAAGCTGGGCCATTATGACATCACAGTAGAGACATCCTGATTGTCCAGTTCTTGTTGCAACATCTGATAAGCTATTGGAATGCTGCCTCTTGATTGGCCAGTGCTGGCTGGTCAGTTAGTGACAGTTGGACATGAGGCGGAGAAATGTGCAGTGAAACTCAGGGATGGAAATATATAAAGACTAGCAATATTGGCATGGCTTTGCCCGTGCAGTTAATAAAACAAAAGTGCCATGCAGTTGTATGTATGACTAAATAAGAATGTTTTATAAATGAAGTGTGTTGTAAGAACAGACACTACAGAACACATCCTAAACAGGAGTAGCCATTATGTGTGTTATCCACCGGACTGCAGTGCATTGCATTGGATACGTGTCTGGCACTAATAGGGTGAAAGAATGAAAACTGGATTTATGTGTAGGATTACTTTCCCCTCACATCCAGAAAGGAGGCAATGTTTCTAAAGACCGGATGGTTGAATTCTCAGTGCTTTGTCCTCTTCAGCTCCAAAATGGTGTACAACGCATTGCAAAGCACTGCGTTACACAACTCTCCATCAGTGAGCGTGTGATAGTGTGTGTGTGAGCACGAGTCTGTATTTTGTGTATAACGTATTGCATTGTGTGCACTGTGTGTAGTGTTTTGTATATTGCTAATAATGTGTAACATATAGCTTTATGTGTATAGAGTATACCATACAGGGTTTTGTGTGTAGTGTAGCTTTTTGTGTATAGGATATAGTGTTTTGCCTACAGCATATTGCACTGTGCCTATAGCATATTGCGTATAGTGTTTTGTGCTGTATATGTGTATTGCATGCATGTTGTGTGTTTGCTTGTGTAATTTTGTAAGCAGTTGTTTGTATTGTGTATACTGTGTCTGTGAATCTATGTGTGTTTGTATGTGTATTCTGTGTGTTGCATATATTGTGTGCATGCATTGTTTGTATTGTGTTTGTGTGTGTATATTGCATTTTTGTGTGTGTTCATCTGTGTTGTGTATTTTGTGTGTATGCATGTGTTGTGTGTGTATATTGTGTGCGTGTGCAATCATGTATTGTGTGTGTTTATTGTGTGTTTGTGTGTATATTGTGTGTATGCATGTAGTGTGCGTGTGTGTATATAGTATGTGTGTTTATATTGTGTATGTGTGTATGCATATATTGTGTGTGTGTATGACCACTAGTAGTAGTGGAACAGGACTGGGGGGGGCATAGCAACATAGCAACAGAATGGACTGAACTTGCGCCCATCAAATTCAGCCCATGTCATATCACCCCTGTTGATCCAGTTGAAGGCAAAATTAACCCACTAAATCCATTTCCAATAAATGGGTAAAAATATTTTCCTGACTCAAAATGGCAGTCAGATATTTCCCTGGATCAACATGCCATCTGTCCTGATACCAGCGGTCATAATTCTCAATATCGTTCTGTTCTAGATATGTATCCATTACTTATTTGATAGGGGAACTGTCACCTCTATGAAAGGCCTTCTTATCTTAATTATCAATTTGAGTACATCTTCAATCCGTTTTGTTTTTTTTTTTTTTACATTTTTTTTTAATTTAACCAGGGGTCATGTCTTGGGGGAAAAAGTGTGGGAACTCACCCAAGACCCCCCCCACCCAAAATAAATATGCACAGCTCACGTCAAGATTGTCTCTCTCTATACGTGTGTGTGTGTGTATCATTGCAAGTATGAGTGTGTCTATCTCACTCTATGTATGTCAGTGCATGTGTGTGGGAGTTTCTGTGTCTGTATGTGTATATGTCTGTTACATGTGTCCTTGTCTCTATCACTGTTGCATGCACATACATTGCCCCCCATCATCTCCTCATTGCCCCCCATCATCTCCTCATTGTCCCTCATCATCTCCACATTGCCCCCATCATCTCCTCATTGCCCTCATATTGCCCACTTCATCTCCTCATTGCCCCATCATCTGCACATTGCCCTCACATTAACCCCCATCATCTCCACATTGCCCCCCATCATTTCCCCAACCAGCACATAGAAACATAGAATTTGATGGCAGATAAGAACCATTTCGGCCCATCTAGTCGCCCATTATCCTACTGTAAAAAACCTCAATCCTTTTTTGGTCCTTGGTTTTTTCTTATGTTAAGGACAGCCTTATGCCTATCCCATGCATGCATAAATTCTGTCAATGTATTAACTTCTACCACTTCTGCTGCTAGGCTATTCCACTTACCGACTACCCTCTCAGTGAAGTAAAACTTTCTTACATTACATCTAAACCTGTGTCCCTCTAGATTTAGACTATGGCCTCTTGTCCTAACAGTTTTACTCCTGTGAATTGTACTTCACTCCTGCACTTTGTTGAATCCCTTCATGTATTTGACTGTTTCTATCATATCCCCTCTCTCTCTTCTTTCTCCAAGCTATACATGTTCAAATCCTTTAGTCTATCCTGGGATTTCTTTTCCTGTAAACCAGTCACCATTTTATTAGCCCTTCTCTGAATTCTCTCTAGTGTATCTATATCCTTCTGGAGATGGGGTCTCCAGTACTGTACACAATAGTCTAGGTCTCCAGTACTGTACACAATACTCTACAGTATCTATATCCTTCTGGAGATGGGGTCTTCAGTACTGTACACAATACTCTACAGTATCTATATCCTTCTGGAGATGGGGTCTCCGGTACTGTACACAATACTCTAGGTCTCCAGTACTGTACTCAATACTCTAGGAGAGATTTAACTAGAGATCTGCAGAGTTGCATGACCACTTCCCTTTTTCTGCTACTAATGCCCCTAGTTATACAACCCAGTATCCTGTTTGCATTCCCCACCGCTTTATTACATTGCCTGCCTACCTTTAAAGGGATAGTAATACTTCGTTTTATCTTTATTTTATTTTGTAGGCATTAAAAAAACATGAAGAACTATATAAGTCTTATCTCTCAAACCTTTATGGTTTGAGAGATATTCACAAGGAAAGTTTCCCCTCCCGCCCCTTTTACCTAGTGTAAGTCATCTCTTCCCAGATGTGGAATCCAGTCCATAGACCAGACAGATAACAGAAGGGGACAATCTTCTTCCTATGAGAACAATGAAATCCCTGCCCCTTTTACCTAGTGTAAGTCATCTCTTCTCAGATGTGGAATCCAGTCCATAGACCAAACAGATAACAGCAGGGGACAATCTTCTTCCTATGAGAACAATGAAAGCCATGCCCCCCTTGACAAGTTTTTCAGGTTTTTCCCTTATCTTAATTGAAGATTGTCCGTCTCTGCAGTCTACCTGGGCACCTCCCTTCTGATCTGGCTGAACAGTGTTACATCAGTAAAAGGGGCAGGAGGGGGATACTTTATCATTCAATTACTCTTGTACCACAACTCTGACAGAATTGAAATAACACTCTCCAAAGTCCAAATACTATGATGATTAATTAGAGCTGCTTTTATTATGAAACATTACTATCCCTTTAAGTTCAGACTTCTAAGGTGATCAGTGACTGGTTTTACATCTGTGTTGCTCCTGGATTGGTTGAGCTGTGTTGGCCCGCCCCTGGTTACCTGTTTTATTCTGGCCGCTGGCACCTGTCAGGTGCCCTTTCGTGGTGTTTCTGAGCCAGCGTTGCTGTTGCAGTATTCCCGTATCCTGATCCACCGTGTACCGACTAGGCCTGTACCGACGACGTTCCTGTATTCCTGTTACGTAATTGACCCAGCCTGGCTGACTTCCTGCGTGTTCCTGATCCGGCTTGTCTGCGAATCTCCTACGGCATCCGACCCGGCCTGGCTGACGATCCTTCTCCGTTACTGATCTGGCTTGTCTGCGAATCTCCTGCGTGTCCTGACCCGGCCTGGCTGACGACTGACTCCTGCGATTGCCTCTGTTCCTGCCATTCTAACGGATGGTTCCCGTTGTCGCCTCGGCGACATTCCAATACTGCAGTGTGTGACTGAGACTCCGCTTCTCCGTTGCTTCTCCGTTGCTGAGCCTTCCATTGTTTGTCTTACGTGTGCTGAGCAAGCAGTACTGGACCCAGTGGTCTCTGTTACGCCCGTGGGGGGCTATCGACTCAAGCAATCACGATACTAGTAGTCTCCGGTTACGCCCGTGGGGGCTACTGGCTCAAGTATCACGGTACTCTTGGGCTCTGTTTCTGACCTGGGTTGGCTGTCCTGCTGTTCCAGTATACTGTCCTGGCCTGTTTGGCGTTCCTGCTCCTGGATCCTGACTGTCATGCTTCATTCGACTTTGGTCGCCTGGGAGACATTCTGATCACTGGTTTACTCCAATTCACCGGTTGCTAGCTGCCTCCATTTCAAGCACCAGTAGAGCTTCCGTGTAGTCCAGTAAGTGGTACTGGTTTACTCCATATTCACCGGGTTCTAGCTGCCTCCGTTACTGCACCGGTAGGGCGATTCCGTTGTCCAGTACGTGGTACTGGTTTACTCCTTTCCACCGGTTGCAGCTGCCTCCATTACAAGCACCGGTAGGGCGTAGCGTTGACCAGTACGTGGTACTGGTTTACTCCATATTCACCGGTGCTAGCTGCCTCCGTTACTGCACCGGTAGGGTTTAGTGTTGTTCAGTACACGGTACTGGTTTACTCCATATTCACCGGGTGCTAGCTGCCTCCATTATTGCACGGGTTGGGCCTTCCTGTTGTCCAGTACGTGGTACTGGTTTACTCCATTATACCGGTTGCTGTTGCCTCCATTCTTGCACCGGTGGGGCATTCCTGTTGTCCAGTACGTGGTACTGGTTTACTCCATTATACCGGTTGCTGCTGCCTCCATTATTGCACCGGTTGAGCGATACTGTTGTCCAGTACGCGGTACTGGTTTACTCCATTTTCACCGGTTGCTGCTGCCTCCATTATTGCACCGGTTGGCGTTACCGTTGTCCAGTACGCGGTACTGGTTTACTCCATATCACCGGTTGCTCTTTGCCTCCATTATTGCACCGGTAGGGTGTTCCTGTTGTCCAGTACGCGGTACTGGTTTTCTCCATATTACCGGTTGCTAGCATCTACATTACAGCACCGGTAGGGCGTTCCTAGTGTTGTCCAGTACGTGGTACTGGTTTACTCCATATTCACTGGGTGCTAGTTGCCTCCATTATTGCACTGGTTGGACTTCTCTGTTTTTTCTGTACGTGTTACTGGTTTGCTCCACTGTACCACCTTATGCTGATGCTTCCAACTATACAGCACTAGTGGAGCTGTCCTTCAGTCATTTAGGCTGCTTGCCCGGTATATTGGCAAGGCCGGTAGAGCCTCATGCAGATTGTCGTGCCTTCATCCAGGCTGCCTTGTCCGGTATATTGGTAAGGCCGGTAGAACCTTATTTCTTCAATTGTGTCATCCATCAGGCTGCCTTGCCCACTATATTGGCAAGGCCGGTAGAGCCTTATTCCTGCAATTGTGTCACCTTTCAGGCTGCCTTGCCCGGTATATTGGCAAGGCCGGTAGAGCCTTAATCATATTGTTACCATACCATAGGCTGCCTTGCCCGGTACACTGGCAAGGCCGGTAGAGCCTACTGTACTGTATCTTGTAAAAGCTACTGTTTGAACCTATTTTGTTCCTGTTGTAAATATGTATGTTCAGGACCCGTGAGGGTTCTTATTAAACTTTTCAATAAAGTTTGATTTTTATCTTACTCTGTGTCTGAGAGTCAAAACAAACCGTGACATTATTGTCCTATCATACGCTACATTGTAGGGTCAATAGGTACTTGGGTTGCAACCTGGAAGAACCTGGTAAGGAGGGACCTTGTGGAACGGCTCCGCTGAGCAGTTTCACACAGAGGAAAGCATGGGGGTGCTGCTCTCCCCCACTACCTCAGTTCAGTCCAGAGGAAGGCAAAACAAAAAAAAAACTGTTGTATTAAGCCCTAATGGGTAAAAAAATCCTTCCTGATATCCAGTCGGATATTTCCCTGAATCAACATAGTCTCAGCTTTGAAACCAACTGTCAGCAATTTCAATATTGTTATGAGCTAGAATGGTATCTATTACTTTTTTGATAGTGAATATAGGAATCTGTGACTACCAGTGGATAGTGGAACAAAGCTGGGGGGTCTGACAGTGGATGTGGGGATCTCTGACTACAAGTTGGCAGTGGAACCAGGCTGGGGGATCACACAGTGTAAGTGGGGATCTGTGGCTATCTGTGGAACTAGAGTGTGGGATCAGACTGTGTATGGGGGGATATATGACTGCTAGTATGCAGGGAAGCCGGCTTGGAGGGGTCAAAGAGTGTGTGGGGATCAGTGACTACTAGTGGGCAGTAGAACCAGGCTGGGAGGGGTCCATACCCTGTCTATGTGGAGATCTGTGACTACTAGTGGGCAGTAGAACCAGGCTGGGAGGGGTCCATAACCTGTCTATGTGGAGATCTGTGACTACTAGTGGGCAGTAGAACCAGGCTGGGAGGGGTCCGTACCCTGTCTATGTGGAGATCTGTGACTACTAGTGGGCAGTAGAACCAGGCTGGGAGGGGTCCATACCCTGTCTATGTGGAGATGTGACTACTTGTGGGCAGTATAACCAGGCTGGGAGGGGTTCATACCCTGTCTATGTGGAGATGTGACTACTAGTGGGCAGTAGAACCAGGCTGGGAGAGGTCCATACCCTGTCTATGTGGAGATGTGACTACTAGTGGGCAGTAGAACCAGGCTGGGAGGGGTCCATACCCTGTCTATGTGGAAATCTGTGACTACTAGTGGGCAGTAGAACCAGGCTGGGTGGGGTCCATACCCTATCTATGTGGAGATGTGACTACTAGTGGGCAGTAGAACCAGGCTGGGAGAGGTCCATACCCTGTCTATGTGGAGATGTGACTACTAGTGGGCAGTAGAACCAGGCTGGGAGGGGTCCATACCCTGTCTATGTGGAAATCTGTGACTACTAGTGGGCAGTAGAACCAGGCTGGGAGGGGTCCATACCCTGTCAATGTGTAGATCTGTGACTACTAGTGGGCAGCAGAACCAGACTGGGGGGGGTCCATAACCTATCTATGTTGAGATCTGTGACTTCTAGTGGGCAGTAGAACCAGGCTGGGAGGGGTCCATACCATGTCTATGTGGAGATGTGACTACTAGTGGGCAGTAGAACCAGTTCTAAGCTCTCTGGTATTACTAGTATAGCTCAATATCAATTGTTAGGTCTATGGTATCACTAGTGTAGCTCAGTTTCGGTTCTAAGCTCTGTGGTATCACTAGTGTAGCTCAGTTTCAGTTCTAAGCTCTGTGGTATTATTAGTGTAGCCCCATTTTAATTGTACGCTGTGTGGTATCATTTCCCTTACTTTTCAACATTAATGGCAATTACAAAAATATCAAAAGAGGATGGGCTGGGCCCATGGGCTTGAGAGAGTCGAATTGGACCACTCGATTGTACAGGCCAAAAGTTGTCTACCTTCCCCTTTTCAGAGATCATGCATAAATTATCTATTTGAAGAGATGTGAATTAAATTGTTTTATCTATTAACTTACTTTAGCAACAATAGAAACAGCTTACTCCTGTGTTTTACTGTTCATCCCAGGTCTCTTCATCCTAAGACAACCCCTAGACACACACAACCACACACATACACACACAGATGCACATACACTCACAAATACACAAACACACACACAGATGCACACAAACACAAACACTTCAGAGGAACCAGAATGCGATGCTAAACTAAGCAGCACTTTAACTTTTTTTTCATTGTATGTATGTATTTATTGATACAAGTTTTTTTGGTAAGCGTTAATTGGTTATTGATGCTGTAGTCTCATCATTGCAAAGTTTTCAGTTTTGGGGGAGAAGGTGAAGAGGAGCAAGTCTTTATGATGATTTAATAGTCAAAGTACTTGAACAGGTGTTGGAAATTTCGCAGGCTTGGGTCTTCTGTTGTCCATTCTTCATAGTCATATTTCACAGTTTTTCGCTCCCAGAATTCAAATTTGAAAGGAGGTTTGTATGGAGGTTTGAGCTCCTTATTTTGTGCCTTGTTCCAATCTAGGTCACGGAAAAATGGGTGGAGTTTGATTTCAGAAACTCCCCAATCTGGATTCCCACCAAGCCGCTTCTGGGGTTTCTTCTCTAACAAGCCTTTGAAGAGAAGCTTCATTGCAGGTGACAGATAAAATGGAATTCTTGGTGGTTCCTCCAGAACGGTTTTAATAATCGTGTCACCATCTGAGTAGTAGGGACTGCAAGGGAATGGATATGCCTTAGTTGCAAGCAGGAAAAGGATTATGCCAAGTGCCCACCAGTCAACACTCAGTCCGTATCTTTTACCCTTAAGGATTTCAGGTGCAGCATATATCAGCGTTCCGCACTGCGTCCATGTTCCTCCATATGGCCCAATTCCTTCCTGACAGAGGCCATAGTCTGTAATTTTTATGTGGCCCTCACTGTCTAACAGGATATTTTCAAGTGTGAGGTCACGGTGAATTATGGATCTTGCGTGAAGGAAGTCAATAGCAATGGCCAATTCTGCTGCATAGAACCTGATGTGGTCTTCAGGAAGCCTTCTGAACTTCAGTAGGTGGTTTTCCATGTTACCTCCACTCACATAGTCCATGACGTAAAATAGTCTGGTAGGTGTCTGCATGCAGTGGTGCAAGCCAACAAGGAATGGACACTCACGGGCTTGATATAATATCCTCTTCTCCTTGTAGACTGTGTCAATGTCCTGACACATTGTGGCCTTCTTTACCACCTTCATGGCATACTTCTGTTTGTCCTCCTTGGACTGAACCAGGTAAACTTTAGAGAATACTCCTTGGTCCAGCTCTTTAATAATGTCGAAGTCCTGGATGTTCTTGCGTGCCTTTGACTCTAATTTAGTCTCATCAACTGCTACAGGACTGTTCACACTCTCAGTTTCTGCTACAGGACTGTGTACGCTCTCAGTTTCTGCTACAGGACTGTTGACACTCTCCGTTTCTGCTACAGGACTGTTCACACTCTCAGTTTCTGCTACAGGACTGTGTACGCTCTCAGTTTCTGCTACAGGACTGTTCACACTCTCAGTTTCTGCTACAGGACTGTTCACACTCTCATTTTCTGCTACAGGACTGTGTACGCTCTCAGTTTCTGCTACAGGACTGTGTGCGCTCTCAGTTTCTGTCACGGGAACGCACCGTGCTCCGTCACACTGAGAGGCCAATGCGTGGCATCGCTTGTGCACCACAATTTCACAGATCAGGCATTTGTAGACTTTTGTCCAAAATCTGTGCTGGCAGTGCGCACAGACTGCACTGATGTTCATGCGCTGTGATTCAAACAGGTGTCCATTGACACTGTGGAGTTGTTTTACGCTAGTGCCTGTAAAAAAGCTGCGTAAGCCGGATGCGGCTCTGCTGGCACATTTGCTGAACCGAGCAAACATTTTATGATAAATCAGTGAACGTTATAATCTCTCAAGTTGATAGCAGGGACGCTACTTGAAATCTGATGTAGAACTGACTTATTCTGACTTAGATAAGAATTTTGCATTATGACATCAGCATACAGATATCCTGATTGGCCAGTGCTTTCATTGTATAAAGCTGGGCCATTATGACATCACAGTAGAGACATCCTGATTGTCTAGTTCTTGTTGCAACATCTGATAAGCTATTGGAATGCTGCCTCTTGATTGGCCAGTGCTGGCTGGTCAGTTAGTGACAGTTGGACATGAGGCGGAGAAATGTGCAGTGAAACTCAGGGATGGAAATATATAAAGACTAGCAATATTGGCATGGCTTTGCCCGTGCAGTTAATAAAACAAAAGTGCCATGCAGTTGTATGTATGACTAAATAAGAATGTTTTATAAATGAAGTGTGTTGTAAGAACAGACACTACAGAACACATCCTAAACAGGAGTAGCCATTATGTGTGTTATCCACCGGATTGCAGTGCATTGCATTGGATACGTGTCTGGCACTAATAGGGTGAAAGAATGAAAACTGGATTTATGTGTAGGATTACTTTCCCCTCACATCCAGAAAGGAGGCAATGTTTCTAAAGACCGGATGGTTGAATTCTCAGTGCTTTGTCCCCTTCAGCTCCAAAATGGTGTACAACGCATTGCAAAGCACTGAGTTACACAACTCTCCATCAGTGAGCGTGTGATAGTGTGTGTGTGAGAACGAGTCTGTATTTTGTGTATAACGTATTGCATTGTGTGCACTGTGTGTAGTGTTTTGTATATTGCTAATAATGTGTAACATATAGCTTTATGTGTATAGAGTATACTATACAGGGTTTTGTGTGTAGTGTAGCTTTTTGTGTATAGGATATAGTGTTTTGCCTACAGCATATTGCACTGTGCCTATAGCATATTGCGTATAGTGTTTTGTGTACTGCATAGAGAATTTTGCTTATAGTGTATTGTGCTGTATATGTGTATTGCATGCATGTTGTGTGTTTGCTTGTGTAATTTTGTAAGCAGTTGTTTGTATTGTGTATACTGTGTCTGTGAATCTATGTGTGTTTGTATGTGTATTGTGTGTGTTGCATATATTGTGTGCATGCATTGTTTGTATTGTGTTTGTGTGTGTATATTGCATTTTTGTGTGTGTTCATCTGTGTTGTGTATTTTGTGTGTATGCATGTGTTGTGTGTGTATATTGTGTGCAATCATGTATTGTGTGTGTTTATTGTGTGTTAGTGTGTATATTGTGCGTATGCATGTACTGTGCGTGTGTGTATATAGTATGTGTGTGTTTATATTGTGTATGTGTGTATGCATGTATTGTGTGTGTGTGTATGACCACTAGTAGTAGTGGAACAGGACTGGGGGGGCATAGCAACATAGTAACAGCATGGACTGAACTTGTGCCCATCAAATTCAGCCCATGCCATATCACCCCTGTTGATCCAGTTGAAGGCAAAATTAACCCACTAAATCCATTTCCAATAAATGGGTAAAAATATTTTCCTGACTCAAAATGGCAGTCAGATATTTCCCTGGATCAACATGCCATCTGTCCTGATACCAGCGGTCATAATTCTCAATATCATTCTGTTCTAAATATGTATCCATTACTTATTTGATAGGGGAACTGTCACCTCTATGAAAGGCCTTCTTATCTTAATTATCAATTTGAGTACATCTTCATTCCGTTTTGTTTTTTTAATTTTTTTTTAATTTAACCAGGGGTCATGTCTTGGGGAAAAAAGTGTGGGAACTCACCCAAGATCCCCCCCACCCAAAATAAATATGCACAGCTCACGTCAAGATTGTCTCTCTCTATACGTGTGTGTGTATCATTGCAAGTATGAGTGTGTCTATCTCACTCTATGTATGTCAGTGCATGTGTGTGGGAGTTTCTGTGTCTGTATGTGTATATGTCTGTTAAACGTGTCCTTGTCTCTATCACTGTTGCATGCACATACATTGCCCCCCATCATCTCCTCATTGCCCCCCATCATCTCCTCATTGTCCCTCATCATCTCCACATTGCCCCCATCATCTCCTCATTGCCCTCACATTGCCCACTTCATCTCCTCATTGCCCCATCATCTGCACATTCTCTCACATTAACCCCCATCATCTCCACATTGCCCCCCATCATTTCCCCAACCAGCACATAGAAACATAGAATTTGATGGCAGATAAGAACCATTTCGGCCCATCTAGTCGCCCATTATCCTACTGTAAAAAACCTCAATCCTTTTTTGGTCCTTGTTTTTTTCTTATGTTAAGGACAGCCTTATGCCTATCCCATGCATGCTTAAATTCTGTCATTGTATTAACTTCTACCACTTCTGCTGCTAGGCTATTCCACTTACCGACTACCCTCTCAGTGAAGTAAAACTTTCTTACATTACATCTAAAGCTGTGTCCCTCTAGATTTAGACTATGGCCTCTTGTCCTAACAGTTTTACTCCTGTGAATTGTACTTCACTCCTGCACTTTGTTGAATCCCTTCATGTATTTGACTGTTTCTATCATATCCCCTCTCTCTCTTCTCTCTCCAAGCTATACATGTTCAAATCCTTTAGTCTATCCTGTGATTTCTTTTCCTGTAAACCAGTCACCATTTTATTAGCCCTTCTCTGAATTCTCTCTAGTGTATCTATATCCTTCTGGAGATGGGGTTTCCATTACTGTACACAATAGTCTAGGTCTCCAGTACTGTACACAATACTCTACAGTATCTATATCCTTCTGGAGATGGGGTCTCCAGTACTGTACACAGTACTCTAGGTCTCCGGTACTATACACAATACTCTAGAGTATCTATATCCTTCTGGAGATGGGGTCTCCAGTACTGTACACAATACTCTAGGTCTCCAGTACTGTACTCAATACTCTAGGAGAGATTTAACTAGAGATCTGCAGAGTTGCATGACCACTTCCCTTTTTCTGCTACTAATGCCCCTAGTTATACAACCCAGTACCCTGCTTGCATTCCCCACCGCTTTATTACATTGCCTGCCTACCTTTAAAGGGATAGTAATACTTCGTTTTATGTTTATTTTATTTTGTAGGCATTAAAAAAACATGAAGAACTATATAAGTCTTATCTCTCAAACCTTTATGGTTTAAGAGATATTCACAAGCAAAGTTTCCCCTCCTGCCCCTTTTACCTAGTGTAAGCCATCTCTTCTCAGATGTGGAATCCAGTCCATAGACCAGACAGATAACAGAAGGGGCCAATCTTCTTCCTATGAGAACAATGAAAGCCCTGTCCCTTTTACCTAGTGTAAGTCATCTCTTCTCAGATGTGGAATCCAGTCCATAGACCAGACAGATAACAGCAGGGGACAATCTTCTTCTTATGAGAACAATGAAAGCCCTTCCCCCCTTGACAAGTTTTTCAGGTTTTTCCCTTATCTTAATTGAAGATTGTCCCTCTCTGCCGTCTACCTGGGCACCTCCCTTCTGATCTGGCTGAACAGTGTTACATCAGTAAAAGGGGCGGGAGGGGGATACTTTATCATTCAATTACTCTTGTACCACAACTCTGACAGAATTGAAATAACACTCTCCAAAGTCCAAATACTATGATGATTAATTAGAGCTGCTTTTATTATGAAACATTACTATCCCTTTAACTTCAGACTTCTAAGGTGATCAGTGACTGGTTTTACATCTGTGTTGCTCCCGGATTGGTTGAGCTGTGTTGGCCCGCCCCTGGTTACCTGTTTTATTCTGGCCGCTGGCACCTGTCAGGTGCCCTTTCGTGGTGTTTCTGAACCAGCGTTGCTGTTGCAGTATTCCAGTATTCTGATCTACCGTGTACCGACTAGGCCTGTACCGACGACGTTCCTGTGTTCCTGTTCTGTGATTGACCCGGCCTGGCTGACTTCCTGCGTGTTCCTGATCTGGCTTGTCTGCGAATCTCCTACGGCATCCAACCCGGTCTGGCTGACGATCCTTCTCCGTTACTGATCCGGCTTGTCTGCGAATCTCCTGCGTGTCCTGACCCGGCCTGGCTGACGACTGACTCCTGCGATTGCCTCTGTTCCTGCCATTCTGACGGACGGTTCCTGTTGTCGCCTCGGCGACATTCCGATACTGCAGTGTGTGACTGAGCCTCCGCTTCTCCGTTGCTTCTCCGTTGCTGAGCCTTCCATTGTTTGTCTTACGTGTGCTGAGCAAGCAGTACTGGACTCAGTGGTCTCTGTTACGCCCGTGGGGGGCTATCAACTCAAGCAATCACGATACTAGTAGTCTCCGGTTACGCCCGTGTAACTGTGTTGTGTATTTTGTGTGTATGCATGTGTTGTGTGTGTATATTGTGTGCGTGTGCAATAATGTATTGTGTGTGTTTATTGTGTGTTTGTGTGTATATTGTGTGTATGCATGTACTGTGCGTGTGTATATAGTATGTGTGTGTTTATATTGTGTATGTGTGTATGCATGTATTGTGTGTGTGTATGACCACTAGTAGGTAGTGGAACAGGACTGGGGGGGGCATAGCAACATAGTAACAGCATGGACTGAACTTGTGCCCATCAAATTCAGCCCATGCCATATCACCCCTGTTGATCCAGTTGAAGGCAAAATTAACCCACTAAATACATTTCCAATAAATGGGTAAAAATATTTTCCTGACTCAAAATGGCAGTCAGATATTTCCCTGGATCAACATGCCATCTGTCCTGATACCAGCGGTCATAATTCTCAATATCGTTCTGTTCTAGATATGTATCCATTACTTATTTGATAGGGGAACTGTCACCTCTATGAAAGGCCTTCTTATCTTAATTATCAATTTGAGTACATCTTCAATCCGTTTTTTTTTTGTTTTTTTTTATTTTTTTTTTAATTTAACCAGGGGTCATGTCTTGGGGTAAAAAGTGTGGGAACTCACCCAAGATCCCCCCCACCCAAAATAAATATGCACAGCTCACGTCAAGATTGTCTCTCTCTATACGTGTGTGTGTGTATCATTGCAAGTATGAGTGTGTCTATCTCACTCTATGTATGTCAGTGCATGTGTGTGGGAGTTTCTGTGTCTGTATGTGTATATGTCTGTTACACGTGTCCTTGTCTCTATCACTGTTGCATGCACATACATTGCCCCCCATCATCTCCTCATTGCCCCCCATCATCTCCTCATTGTCCCTCATCATCTCCACATTGCCCCCATCATCTCCTCATTGCCCTCACATTGCCCACTTCATCTCCTCATTGCCCCATCATCTGCACATTGCCCTCACATTAACCCCCATCATCTCCACATTGCCCCCCATCATTTCCCCAACCAGCACATAGAAACATAGAATTTGATGGCAGATAAGAACCATTTCGGCCCATCTAGTCGCCCATTATCCTACTGTAAAAAACCTCAATCCTTTTTTGGTCCTTGGTTTTTTCTTATGTTAAGGACAGCCTTATGCCTATCCCATGCATGCATAAATTCTGTCATTGTATTAACTTCTACCACTTCTGCTGCTAGGCTATTCCACTTACCGACTACCCTCTCAGTGAAGTAAAACTTTCTTACATTACATCTAAAGCTGTGTCCCTCTAGATTTAGACTATGGCCTCTTGTCCTAACAGTTTTACTCCTGTGAATTGTACTTCACTCCTGCACTTTGTTGAATCCCTTCATGTATTTGACTGTTTCTATCATATCCCCTGTCTCTCTTCTTTCTCTAAGCTATACATGTTCAAATCCTTTAGTCTATCCTGTGATTTCTTTTCCTGTAAACCAGTCACCATTTTATTAGCCCTTCTCTGAATTCTCTCTAGTGTATCTATATCCTTCTGGAGATGGGGTCTCCAGTAGTGTACACAATAGTCTAGGTCTCCAGTACTGTACACAATACTCTACAGTATCTATATCCTTCTGGAGATGGGGTCTCCAGTACTGTACACAGTACTCTAGGTCTCCGGTACTATACACAATACTCTAGAGTATCTATATCCTTCTGGAGATGGGGTCTCCAGTACTGTACACAATACTCTAGTGTATCTAAATCCTTCTGGAGATGGGGTCTCCAGTACTGTACACAATACTCTAGGTCTCCAGTACTGTACTCAATACTCTAGGAGAGATTTAACTAGAGATCTGCAGAGTTGCATGACCACTTCCCTTTTTCTGCTACTAATGCCCCTAGTTATACAACCCAGTATCCTGCTTGCATTCCCCACCGCTTTATTACATTGCCTGCCTACCTTTAAAGGGATAGTAATACTTCATTTTATCTTTATTTTATTTTGTAGGCATTAAAAAAACATGAAGAACTATATAAGTCTTATCTCTCAAACCTTTATGGTTTGAGAGATATTCACAGGCAAAGTTTCCCCTCCCGCCCCTTTTACTTAGTGTAAGTCATCTCTTCTCAGATGTGGAATCCAGTCCATAGACCAGACAGATAACAGCAGGGGACAATCTTCTTCCTATGAGAACAATGAAAGCCCTGCCCCCCTTGACAAGTTTTTCAGGTTTTTCCCTTATCTTAATTGAAGATTGTCCCTCTCTGCAGTCTACCTGGGCACCTCCCTTCTGATCTGGCTGAACAGTGTTACATCAGTAAAAGGGGCGGGAGGGGGATACTTTATCATTCAATTACTCTTGTACCACAACTCTGACAGAATTGAAATAACACTCTCCAAAGTCCAAATACTATGATGATTAATTAGAGCTGCTTTTATTATGAAACATTACTATCCCTTTAACTTCAGACTTCTAAGGTGATCAGTGACTGGTTTTACATCTGTGTTTCTCCCGGATTGGTTCAGCTGTGTTGGCCCGCCCCTGGTTACCTGTTTTATTCTGGCCGCTGGCACCTGTCAGGTGCCCTTTCGTGGTGTTTCTGAGCCAGCGTTGCTGTTGCAGTATTCCAGTATCCTGATCTACCGTGTACCGACTAGGCCTGTACCGACGACGTTCCTGTGTTCCTGTTGCGTGATTGACCCGGCCTGGCTGACTTCCTGCGTGTTCCTGATCCGGCTTGTCTGCGAATCTCCTACGGCATCCGACCCGGCCTGGCTGACGATCCTTCTCCGTTACTGATCCGGCTTGTCTGCGAATCTCCTGCGTGTCCTGACCCGGCCTGGCTGACGACTGACTCCTGCGATTGCCTCTGTTCCTGCCATTCTGACGGATGGTTCCCGTTGTCGCCTCGGCGACATTCCAATACTGCAGTGTGTGACTGAGACTCCGCTTCTCCGTTGCTTCTCCGTTGCTTCTCCGTTGCTGAGCCTTCCATTGTTTGTCTTACGTGTGCTGAGCAAGCAGTACTGGACCCAGTGGTCTCTGTTACGCCCGTGGGGGGCTATCGACTCAAGCAATCACGATACTAGTAGTCTCCGGTTACGCCCGTGGGGGCTACTGGCTCAAGTATCACGGTACTCTTGGACTCTGTTTCTGACCTGGGTTGGCTGTCCTGCTGTTCAAGTATACTGTCCTGGCCTGTTTGGCGTTCCTGCTCCTGGTTCCTGACTGTCATGCTTCATTCGACTTTGGTCGCCTGGGAGACATTCTGATCACTGGTTTACTCCAATTCACCGGTTGCTAGCTGCCTCCATTTCAAGCACCAGTAGAGCTTCCGTGTAGTCCAGTAAGTGGTACTGGTTTACTCCATATTCACCGGGTTCTAGCTGCCTCCGTTACTGCACCGGTAGGGCGATTCCGTTGTCCAGTACGTGGTACTGGTTTACTCCTTTCCACCGGTTGCAGCTGCCTCCATTACAAGCACCGGTAGGGCGTAGCGTTGACCAGTACGTGGTACTGGTTTACTCCATATTCACCGGTGCTAGCTGCCTCCATTATTGCACGGGTTGGGCCTTCCTGTTGTCCAGTACGTGGTACTGGTTTACTCCATTATACCGGTTGCTGTTGCCTCCATTCTTGCACCGGTGGGGCATTCCTGTTGTCCAGTACGCGGTACTGGTTTACTGCATTATACCGGTTGCTGCTGCCTCCATTATTGCACCGGTTGAGCGATACTGTTGTCCAGTACGCGGTACTGGTTTACTCCATTTTCACCGGTTGCTGCTGCCTCCATTATTGCACCGGTTGGCGTTACCGTTGTCCAGTACGCGGTACTGGTTTACTCCATATCACCGGTTGCTCTTTGCCTCCATTATTGCACCAGTAGGGTGTTCCTGTTGTCCAGTACGCGGTACTGGTTTTCTCCATATTACCGGTTGCTAGCATCTACATTACAGCACCGGTAGGGCGTTCCTAGTGTTGTCCAGTATGCGGTACTGGTTTACTCCATATTCACTGGGTGCTAGTTGCCTCCATTATTGCACTGGTTGGGCCTCTCTGGTTTTTCTGTACGTGTTACTGGTTTGCTCCACTGTACCACCTTATGCTGATGCTTTCAACTATACAGCACTAGTGGAGCTGTCCTTCAGTCATTTAAGCTGCCTTGCCCGGTATATTGGCAAGGCCGGTAGAGCCTCATGCAGATTGTCGTGCCTTCATCCAGGCTGCCTTGTCCTGTATATTGGCAAGGCCGGTAGAACCTTATTTCTTCAATTGTGTCATCCATCAGGCTGCCTTGCCCGCTATATTGGCAAGGCCGGTAGAGCCTTATTCCTGCAATTGTGTCACTTTTCAGGCTGCCTTGCCCGGTATATTGGCAAGGCCGGTAGAGCCTTAATCATATTGTTACCATACCATAGGCTGCCTTTCCCGGTGCATTGGCAAGGCCGGTAGAGCCTACTGTACTGTATCTTGTAAAAGCTACTGTTTGAACCTATTTTGTTCCTGTTGTATATATGTATGTTCAGGACCCGTGAGGGTTCTTATTAAACTTTTCAATAAAGTTTGATTTTTATCTTACTCTGTGTCTGAGAGTCAAAACAAACCGTGACATTATTGTGCTATCATACGCTACATTGTAGGGTCAATAGGTACTTGGGTTGCAACCTGGAAGAACCTGGTAAGGAGGGACCTTGTGGAACGGCTCCGCTGAGCAGTTTCACACAGAGGAAAGCATGGGGGTGCTGCTCTCCCCCACTACCTCAGTTCAGTCCAGAGGAAGGCAAAAAAAAAAAAAACTGTTGTATTAAGCCCTAATGGGTAAAAAAATCCTTCCTGATATTCAGTCGGATATTTCCCTGAATCAACATAGTCTCAGCTTTGAAACCAACTGTCAGCAATTTCAATATTGTTATGAGCTAGAATGGTATCTATTACTTTTTTGATAGTGAATATAGGAATCTGTGACTACCAGTGGATAGTGGAACAAAGCTGGGGGGTCTGACAGTGGATGTGGGGATCTATGACTACAAGTTGGCAGTGGAACCAGGCTGGGGGATCAGACAGTGTAAGTGGGGATCTGTGGCTATCTGTGGAAGTAGAGTGTGGGATTAGACTGTGTATGGGGGGATATATGACTGCTACTGCACAGGGAAGCCAGCTTGGAGGGGTCAAAGAGTGTGTGGGGATCAGTGACTACTAGTGGGCAGTAGAACCAGGCTGGGAGGGGTTCATACCCTGTCTATGTGGAGATGTGACTACTAGTGGGTAGTAGAACCAGGCTGGGAGAGGTCCATACCCTATGTGGAGATCTGTGACTACTAGTGGGCAGTAGAGCCAGGCTGGGAGGGGTCCATACCCTGTCTATGTGGAGATCTGTGACTACTAGTGGGCAGTAGAACCAGGCTGGGAGGAGTCCATACCCTGTCTATGTGGAGATGTGACTACTTGTGGGCAGTATAACCAGGCTGGGAGGGGTTCATACCCTGTCTATGTGGAGATGTGACTACTAGTGGGCAGTAGAACCAGGCTGGAAGAGGTCCATACCCTGTCTATGTGGTGATGTGACTACTTGTGGGCAGTAGAACCAGGCTGGGAGGGGTTCATACCCTGTCTATGTGGAGATGTGACTACTAGTGGGCAGTAGAACCAGGCTGGGAGGGGTTCATACCCTGTCTATGTGGAGATGTGACTATTAGTGGGCAGTAGAACCAGGCTGGGAGGGGTCCATAACCTGTCTATGTTGAGATCTGTGACTACTAGTGGGCAGTAAAACCAGGCTGGGAGGGGTCCATACCCTGTCTATGTGGAGATCTGTGACTACTAGTGGGCAATAGAACCAGGCTGGGAGGGGTCCATACCCTGTCAATGTGTAGATCTGTGACTACTAGTGGGCAGTAGAACCAGGCTGGGTGGGGTCCATACCATGTCTATGTGGAGATGTGACTACTAGTGGGCAGTAGAACCAGGTAGGGAGGGGTCCATACCCTGTCAATGTGTAGATCTGTGACTATTAGTGGGTAGTAGAACCAGGCTGGGTGGGGTCCATACCATGTCTATGTGGAGATGTGACTACTAGTGGGCAGTAGAACCAGGCTGGGAGGGGTCCATACCCTGTCAATGTGGAGATCTGTGACTACTAGTGGGCAGTAGAACCAGGCTGGGTGGGGTCCATACCCTGTAAATGTGTAGATCTGTGACTACTAGTGGACAGTAGAACCAGGCTGGGAGGGGTCCATACCATGTCTATGTGGAGATGTGACTTCTAGTGGGTAGTAGAACCAGTTCTAAGCTCTCTGGTATTACTAGTATAGCTCAATATAAATTGTTAGGTCTATGGTATCACTAGTGTAGCTCAGTTTCGGTTCTAAGCTCTGTGGTATCACTAGTGTAGCTCAGTTTCAGTTCTAAGCTCTGTGGTATTATTAGTGTAGCCCCATTTTAATTGTACGCTGTGTGGTATCACTTCCCTTACTTTTCAACATTAATGGCAATTACAAAAATATCAAAAGAGGTTGGGCTGGGCCCATGGGCTTGAGAGAGTCGAATTGGACCACTCGATTGTACTTACCTCAGGCCAAAAGTTGTCTACCTTCCCCTTTTCAGAGATCATGCATAAATTATCTATTTGAAGAGATGTGAATTAAATTGTTTTATCTATTAACTTACTTTAGCAACAATAGAAACAGCTTACTCATGTGTTTTACTGTTCATCCCAGGTCTCTTCATCCTAAGACAACCCCTAGACACACACAAGCACACACATACACACACAGATGCACATACACTCACAAATACACAAACACACACACAGATGCACACAAACACTTCAGAGGAACCAGAATGCGATGCTAAACTAAGCAGCACTTTAACTTTTTTTTCATTGTATGTATGTATTTATTGATACAAGTTTTTTTGGTAAGCGTTAATTGGTTATTGATGCTGTAGTCTCATCATTGCAAAGTTTTCAGTTTTGGGGGAGAAGGTGAAGACAAGCAAGTCTTTATGATGATTTAATAGTCAAAGTACTTGAACAGGTGTTGGAAATTTCGCAGGCTTGGGTCTTCTGTTGTCCATTCTTCATAGTCATATTTCACAGTTTTTCGCTCCCAGAATTCAGGAGGTTTGTATGGAGGTTTGAGCTCCTTATTTTGTGCCTTGTTCCAATCTAGGTCACGGAAAAATGGGTGGAGTTTGATTTCAGAAACTCCCCAATCTGGATTCCCACCAAGCCGCTTCTGGGGTTTCTTCTCTAACAATCCTTTGAAGAGAAGCTTCATTGCAGTTGACAGATACAATGGAATTCTTGGTGGTTCCTCCAGAACGGTTTTAATAATCGTGTCACCATCTGAGTCGTAGGGACTGCAAGGGAATGGATATGCATTAGTTGCAAGCAGGAAAAGGATTATGCCAAGTGCCCACCAGTCAACACTCAGTCCGTATCTTTTACCCTTAAGGATTTCAGGCGCAGCATATATCAGTGTTCCGCACTGCGTCCATGTTCCTCCATATGGCCCAATTCCTTCCTGACAGAGGCCATAGTCTGTAATTTTTATGTGGCCCTCACTGTCTAACAGGATATTTTCAAGTGTGAGGTCACGGTGAATTATGGATCTTGCGTGAAGGAAGTCAATAGCAATGGCCAATTCTGCTGCATAGAACCTGATGTGGTCTTCAGGAAGCCTTCTGAACTTCAGTAGGTGGTTTTTCATGTTACCTCCACTCACGTAGTCCATGACGTAAAATAGTCTGGTAGGTGTCTGCATGCAGTGGTGCAAGCCAACAAGGAATGGACACTCACGGGCTTGATATAATATCCTCTTCTCCTTGTAGACTGTGTCAATGTCCTGACACATTCTGGCCTTCTTTACCACATTCATGGCATACTTCTGTTTGTCCTCCTTGGACTGAACCAGGTAAACTTTAGAGAATACTCCTTGGTCCAGCTCTTTAATAATGTCGAAGTCCTGGATGTTCTTGCGTGCCTTTGACTCTAATTTAGTCTCATCAACTGCTACAGGACTGTGTACGCTCTCAGTTTCTGCTACAGGACTGTTGACACTCTCCGTTTCTGCTACAGGACTGTGTACGCTCTCAGTTTCTGCTACAGGACTGTGTACGCTCTCAGTTTCTGCTACAGGACTGTTGACACTCTCCGTTTCTGCTACAGGACTGTGTACGCTCTCAGTTTCTGCTGCAGGACTGTGTACGCTCTCAGTTTCTGCTACAGGACTGTGTGCGCTCTCAGTTTCTGCTACAGGACTGTGTATGCTCTCAGTTTCTGCTACAGGACTGTGTACGCTCTCAGTTTCTGCTACAGGACTTTGTGCGCTCTCGGTTTCTGGCACGGGAACGCACCGTGCTCCGTCACACTGAGAGGCCAATGCGTGGCATCGCTTGTGCACCACAATTTCACAGATCAGGCATTTGTAGACTTTTGTCCAAAATCTGTGCTGGCAGTGCGCACAGACTGCACTGATGTTCATGCGCTGTGATTCAAACAGGTGTCCATTGACACGGTGTTGTTGTTTTACTCTAGTGCTTGTAAAAAAGCTGCGTAAGCCGGATGCGGCTCTGCTGGCACATTTGCTGAACCGAGCAAACATTTTATGATAAATCAGTGAACGTTATAAGCTCTCAAGTTGATAGCAGGGACGCTACTTGAAATCTGATGTAGAACTGACTTATTCTGACTTAGATAAGATTGGTGCATTATGACTTCAGCATACAGATATCCTGATTGGCCAGTGCTTTCATTGTATAAAGCTGGGCCATTATGACATCACAGTAGAGACATCCTGATTGTCCAGTTCTTGTTGCAACATCTGATAAGCTATTGGAATGCTGCCTCTTGATTGGCCAGTGCTGGCTGGTCAGTTAGTGACAGTTGGACATGAGGCGGAGAAATGTGCAGTGAAACTCAGGGATGGAAATATATAAAGACTAGCAATATTGGCATGGCTTTGCCCCTGCAGTTAATAAAACAAAAGTGCCATGCAGTTGTATGTATGACTAAATAAGAATGTTTTATAAATGAAGTGTGTTGTAAGAACAGACACTACAGAACACATCCTAAACAGGAGTAGCCATTATGTGTGTTATCCACCGGATTGCAGTGCATTGCATTGGATACGTGTCTGGCACTAATAGGGTGAAAGAATGAAAACTGGATTTATGTGTAGGATTACTTTCCCCTCACATCCAGAAAGGAGGCAATGTTTCTAAAGACCGGATGGTTGAATTCTCAGTGCTTTGTCCCCTTCAGCTCCAAAATGGTGTACAATGCATTGCAAAGCACTGCGTTACACAACTCTCCATCAGTGAGCGTGTGATAGTGTGTGTGTGAGCACGAGTCTGTATTTTGTGTATAACGTATTGCATTGTGCGCACTGTGTGTAGTGTTTTGTATATTGCTAATAATGTGTAACATATAGCTTTATGTGTATAGAGTATACCATACAGCGTTTTGTGTGTAGTGTAGCTTTTTGTGTATAGGATATAGTGTTTTGCCTACAGCATATTGCACTGTGCCTATAGCATATTGCGTATAGTGTTTTGTGTACTGCATAGAGAATTTTGCTTATAGTGTATTGTGCTGTATATGTGTATTGCATGCATGTTGTGTGTTTGCTTGTGTAATTTTGTAAGCAGTTGTTTGTATTGTGTATACTGTGTCTGTGAATCTATGTGTGTTTGTATGTGTATTGTGTGTGTTGCATATATTGTGTGCATGCATTGTTTGTATTGTGTTTGTGTGTGTATATTGCATTTTTGTGTGTGTTCATCTGTGTTGTGTATTTTGTGTGTATGCATGTGTTGTGTGTGTATATTGTGTGCGTGTGCAATCATGTATTGTGTGTGTTTATTGTGTGTTTGTGTGTATATTGTGTGTATGCATGTAGTGTGCGTGTGTGTATATAGTATGTGTGTTTATATTGTGTATGTGTGTATGCATATATTGTGTATGTGTGTATGACCACTAGTAGTAGTGGAACAGGACTGGGGGGCATAGCAACATAGTAACAGCATGGACTGAACTTGTGTCCATCAAATTCAGCCCATGCCATATCACCCCTGTTGATCCAGTTGAAGGCAAAATTAACCCACTAAATCCATTTCCAATAAATGGGTAAAAATATTTTCCTGACTCAAAATGGCAGTCAGATATTTCCCTGGATCAACATGCCATCTGTCCTGATACCAGCGGTCATAATTCTCAATATCGTTCTGTTCTAGATATGTATCCATTACTTATTTGATAGGGGAACTGTCACCTCTATGAAAGGCCTTCTTATCTTAATTATCAATTTGAGTACATCTTCAATCCGTTTTGTTTTTTTTTTTTAATTTTTTTTTAATTTAACCAGGGGTCATGTCTTGGGGGAAAAAGTGTGGGAACTCACCCAAGACCCCCCCCACCCAAAATAAATATGCACAGCTCACATCAAGATTGTCTCTCTCTATACGTGTGTGTGTATCATTGCAAGTATGAGTGTGTCTATCTCACTCTATGTATGTCAGTGCATGTGTGTGGGAGTTTCTGTGTCTGTATGTGTATATGTCTGTTACACGTGTCCTTGTTTCTATCACTGTTGCATGCACATACATTGCCCCCCATCATCTCCTCATTGCCCCCCATCATCTCCTCATTGCCCCTCATCATCTCCACATTGCCCCCATCATCTCCTCATTGCCCTCATATTGCCCACTTCATCTCCTCATTGCCCCATCATCTGCACATTGCCCTCACATTAACCCCCATCATCTCCACATTGCCCCCCATCATTTCCCCAACCAGCACATAGAAACATAGAATTTGATGGCAGATAAGAACCATTTCGGCCCATCTAGTCGCCCATTATCCTACTGTAAAAAACCTCAATCCTTTTTTGGTCCTTGGTTTTTTCTTATGTTAAGGACAGCCTTATGCCTATCCCATGCATGCTTAAATTCTGTCACTGTATTAACTTCTACCACTTCTGCTGCTAGGCTATTCCACTTACCGACTACCCTCTCAGTGAAGTAAAACTTTCTTACATTACATCTAAACCTGTGTCCCTCTAGATTTAGACTATGGCCTCTTCTCCTAACAGTTTTACTCCTGTGAATTGTACTTCACTCCTGCACTTTGTTGAATCCCTTCATGTATTTGACTGTTTCTATCATATCCCCTCTCTCTCTTCTTTCTCCAAGCTATACATGTTCAGATCCTTTAGTCTATCCTGGGATTTCTTTTCCTGTAAACCAGTCACCATTTTATTAGCCCTTCTCTGAATTCTCTCTAGTGTATCTATATCCTTCTGGAGATGGGGTCTCCAGTAGTGTACACAATAGTCTAGGTCTCCAGTACTGTACACAATACTCTACAGTATCTATATCCTTCTGGAGATGGGGTCTCCAGTACTGTACACAGTACTCTAGGTCTCCGGTACTATACACAATACTCTAGAGTATCTATATCCTTCTGGAGATGGGGTCTCCAGTACTGTACACAATACTCTAGTGTATCTAAATCCTTCTGGAGATGGGGTCTCCAGTACTGTACACAATACTCTAGGTCTCCAGTACTGTACTCAATACTCTAGGAGAGATTTAACTAGAGATCTGCAGAGTTGCATGACCACTTCCCTTTTTCTGCTACTAATGCCCCTAGTTATACAACCCAGTATCCTGCTTGCATTCCCCACCGCTTTATTACATTGCCTGCCTACCTTTAAAGGGATAGTAATACTTCATTTTATCTTTATTTTATTTTGTAGGCATTAAAAAAACATGAAGAACTATATAAGTCTTATCTCTCAAACCTTTATGGTTTGAGAGATATTCACAAGCAAAGTTTCCCCTCCCGCCCCTTTTACTTAGTGTAAGTCATCTCTTCTCAGATGTGGAATCCAGTCCATAGACCAGACAGATAACAGCAGGGGACAATCTTCTTCCTATGAGAACAATGAAAGCCCTGCCCCCCTTGACAAGTTTTTCAGGTTTTTCCCTTATCTTAATTGAAGATTGTCCCTCTCTGCAGTCTACCTGGGCACCTCCCTTCTGATCTGGCTGAACAGTGTTACATCAGTAAAAGGGGCGGGAGGGGGATACTTTATCATTCAATTACTCTTGTACCACAACTCTGACAGAATTGAAATAACACTCTCCAAAGTCCAAATACTATGATGATTAATTAGAGCTGCTTTTATTATGAAACATTACTATCCCTTTAACTTCAGACTTCTAAGGTGATCAGTGACTGGTTTTACATCTGTGTTTCTCCCGGATTGGTTCAGCTGTGTTGGCCCGCCCCTGGTTACCTGTTTTATTCTGGCCGCTGGCACCTGTCAGGTGCCCTTTCGTGGTGTTTCTGAGCCAGCGTTGCTGTTGCAGTATTCCAGTATCCTGATCTACCGTGTACCGACTAGGCCTGTACCGACGACGTTCCTGTGTTCCTGTTGCGTGATTGACCCGGCCTGGCTGACTTCCTGCGTGTTCCTGATCCGGCTTGTCTGCGAATCTCCTACGGCATCCGACCCGGCCTGGCTGACGATCCTTCTCCGTTACTGATCCGGCTTGTCTGCGAATCTCCTGCGTGTCCTGACCCGGCCTGGCTGACGACTGACTCCTGCGATTGCCTCTGTTCCTGCCATTCTGACGGATGGTTCCCGTTGTCGCCTCGGCGACATTCCAATACTGCAGTGTGTGACTGAGACTCCGCTTCTCCGTTGCTTCTCCGTTGCTGAGCCTTCCATTGTTTGTCTTACGTGTGCTGAGCAAGCAGTACTGGACCCAGTGGTCTCTGTTACGCCCGTGGGGGGCTATCGACTCAAGCAATCACGATACTAGTAGTCTCCGGTTACGCCCGTGGGGGCTACTGGCTCAAGTATCACGGTACTCTTGGACTCTGTTTCTGACCTGGGTTGGCTGTCCTGCTGTTCAAGTATACTGTCCTGGCCTGTTTGGCGTTCCTGCTCCTGGTTCCTGACTGTCATGCTTCATTCGACTTTGGTCGCCTGGGAGACATTCTGATCACTGGTTTACTCCAATTCACCGGTTGCTAGCTGCCTCCATTTCAAGCACCAGTAGAGCTTCCGTGTAGTCCAGTAAGTGGTACTGGTTTACTCCATATTCACCGGGTTCTAGCTGCCTCCGTTACTGCACCGGTAGGGCGATTCCGTTGTCCAGTACGTGGTACTGGTTTACTCCTTTCCACCGGTTGCAGCTGCCTCCATTACAAGCACCGGTAGGGCGTAGCGTTGACCAGTACGTGGTACTGGTTTACTCCATATTCACCGGTGCTAGCTGCCTCCGTTACTGCACCGGTAGGGTTTAGTGTTGTTCAGTACACGGTACTGGTTTACTCCATATTCACCGGGTGCTAGCTGCCTCCATTATTGCACGGGTTGGGCCTTCCTGTTGTCCAGTACGTGGTACTGGTTTACTCCATTATACCGGTTGCTGTTGCCTCCATTCTTGCACCGGTGGGGCATTCCTGTTGTCCAGTACGCGGTACTGGTTTACTGCATTATACCGGTTGCTGCTGCCTCCATTATTGCACCGGTTGAGCGATACTGTTGTCCAGTACGCGGTACTGGTTTACTCCATTTTCACCGGTTGCTGCTGCCTCCATTATTGCACCGGTTGGCGTTACCGTTGTCCAGTACGCGGTACTGGTTTACTCCATATCACCGGTTGCTCTTTGCCTCCATTATTGCACCAGTAGGGTGTTCCTGTTGTCCAGTACGCGGTACTGGTTTTCTCCATATTACCGGTTGCTAGCATCTACATTACAGCACCGGTAGGGCGTTCCTAGTGTTGTCCAGTACGTGGTACTGGTTTACTCCATATTCACTGGGTGCTAGTTGCCTCCATTATTGCACTGGTTGGGCCTCTCTGGTTTTTCTGTACGTGTTACTGGTTTGCTCCACTGTACCACCTTATGCTGATGCTTTCAACTATACAGCACTAGTGGAGCTGTCCTTCAGTCATTTAAGCTGCCTTGCCCGGTATATTGGCAAGGCCGGTAGAGCCTCATGCAGATTGTCGTGCCTTCATCCAGGCTGCCTTGTCCTGTATTTTGGCAAGGCCGGTAGAACCTTATTTCTTCAATTGTGTCATCCATCAGGCTGCCTTGCCCGCTATATTGGCAAGGCCGGTAGAGCCTTATTCCTGCAATTGTGTCACCTTTCAGGCTGCCTTGCCCGGTATATTGGCAAGGCCGGTAGATCCTTAATCATATTGTTACCATACCATAGGCTGCCTTTCCCGGTGCATTGGCAAGGCCGGTAGAGCCTACTGTACTGTATCTTGTAAAAGCTACTGTTTGAACCTATTTTGTTCCTGTTGTATATATGTATGTTCAGGACCCGTGAGGGTTCTTATTAAACTTTTCAATAAAGTTTGATTTTTATCTTACTCTGTGTCTGAGAGTCAAAACAAACCATGACATTATTGTGCTATCATACGCTACATTGTAGGGTCAATAGGTACTTGGGTTGCAACCTGGAAGAACCTGGTAAGGAGGGACCTTGTGGAACGGCTCCGCTGAGCAGTTTCACACAGAGGAAAGCATGGGGGTGCTGCTCTCCCCCACTACCTCAGTTCAGTCCAGAGGAAGGCAAAAAAAAAAAAAACTGTTGTATTAAGCCCTAATGGGTAAAAAAATCCTTCCTGATATCCAGTCGGATATTTCCCTGAATCAACATAGTCTCAGCTTTGAAACCAACTGTCAGCAATTTCAATATTGTTATGAGCTAGAATGGTATCTATTACTTTTTTGATAGTGAATATAGGAATCTGTGACTACCAGTGGATAGTGGAACAAAGCTGGGGGGTCTGACAGTGGATGTGGGGATCTATGACTACAAGTTGGCAGTGGAACCAGGCTGGGGGATCAGACAGTGTAAGTGGGGATCTGTGGCTATCTGTGGAAGTAGAGTGTGGGATCAGACTGTGTATGGGGGGATATATGACTGCTAGTGCACAGGGAAGCCAGCTTGGAGGGGTCAAAGAGTGTGTGGGGATCAGTGACTACTAGTGGGCAGTAGAACCAGGCTGGGAGGGGTTCATACCCTGTCTATGTGGAGATGTGACTACTAGTGGGTAGTAGAACCAGGCTGGGAGAGGTCCATACCCTATGTGGAGATCTGTGACTACTAGTGGGCAGTAGAGCCAGGCTGGGAGGGGTCCATACCCTGTCTATGTGGAGATGTGACTACTTGTGGGCAGTATAACCAGGCTGGGAGGGGTTCATACCCTGTCTATGTGGAGATGTGACTACTAGTGGGCAGTAGAACCAGGCTGGAAGAGGTCCATACCCTGTCTATGTGGTGATGTGACTACTTGTGGGCAGTAGAACCAGGCTGGGAGGGGTTCATACCCTGTCTATGTGGAGATGTGACTACTAGTGGGCAGTAGAACCAGGCTGGGAGGGGTTCATACCCTGTCTATGTGGAGATGTGACTATTAGTGGGCAGTAGAACCAGGCTGGGAGGGGTCCATAACCTGTCTATGTTGAGATCTGTGACTACTAGTGGGCAGTAAAACCAGGCTGGGAGGGGTCCATACCCTGTCTATGTGGAGATCTGTGACTACTAGTGGGCAATAGAACCAGGCTGGGAGGGGTCCATACCCTGTCAATGTGTAGATCTGTGACTACTAGTGGGCAGTAGAACCAGGCTGGGTGGGGTCCATACCATGTCTATGTGGAGATGTGACTACTAGTGGGCAGTAGAACCAGGCTGGGAGGGGTCCATACCCTGTCAATGTGTAGATCTGTGACTATTAGTGGGTAGTAGAACCAGGCTGGGTGGGGTCCATACCATGTCTATGTGGAGATGTGACTACTAGTGGGCAGTAGAACCAGGCTGGGAGGGGTCCATACCCTGTCAATGTGGAGATCTGTGACTACTAGTGGGCAGTAGAACCAGGCTGGGTGGGGTCCATACCCTGTAAATGTGTAGATCTGTGACTACTAGTGGACAGTAGAACCAGGCTGGGAGGGGTCCATACCATGTCTATGTGGAGATGTGACTTCTAGTGGGTAGTAGAACCAGGCTGGGAGGGGTCCATAACCTTTCTATGTGGAGATGTGACTATTAGTGGGCAGTAGAACCAGGCTGGGAGGGGTCCATAACCTTTCTATGTGGAGATCTGTGACTACTAGTGGGCAGTAGAACCAGGCTGGGAGGGGTCCATAACCTGTCTATGTGGAGATCTGTGACTACTAGTGGGCAGTAGAACCAGGCTGGAAGGGGTCCATACCCTGTCTATGTGGAGATCTGTGACTACTAGTGGGCAGTAGAACCAGGCTGGGTGGGGTCCATACCCTGTCAATGTGTAGATCTGTGACTACTAGTGGACAGTAGAACCAGGCTGGGAGGGGTCCATACCATGTCTATGTGGAGATGTGACTACTAGTGGGCAGTAGAACCAGTTCTAAGCTCTCTGGTATTACTAGTATAGCTCAATATCAATTGTTAGGTCTATGGTATCAATAGTGTAGCTCAGTTTCGGTTCTAAGCTCTGTGGTATCACTAGTGTAGCTCAGTTTCGGTTCTAAGCTCTGTGGTATCACTAGTGTAGCTCAGTTTCAGTTCTAAGCTCTGTGGTATTATTAGTGTAGCCCCATTTTAATTGTACGCTGTGTGGTATCACTTCCCTTACTTTTCAACATTAATGGCAATTACAAAAATATCAAAAGAGGTTGGGCTGGGCCCATGGGCTTGAGAGAGTCGAATTGGACCACTCGATTGTACTTACCTCAGGCCAAAAGTTGTCTACCTTCCCCTTTTCAGAGATCATGCATAAATTATCTATTTGAAGAGATGTGAATTAAATTGTTTTATCTATTAACTTACTTTAGCAACAATAGAAACAGCTTACTCATGTGTTTTACTGTTCATCCCAGGTCTCTTCATCCTAAGACAACCCCTAGACACACACAAGCACACACATACACACACAGATGCACATACACTCACAAATACACAAACACACACACAGATGCACACAAACACTTCAGAGGAACCAGAATGCGATGCTAAACTAAGCAGCACTTTAACTTTTTTTTCATTGTATGTATGTATTTATTGATACAAGTTTTTTTGGTAAGCGTTAATTGGTTATTGATGCTGTAGTCTCATCATTGCAAAGTTTTCAGTTTTGGGGGAGAAGGTGAAGACAAGCAAGTCTTTATGATGATTTAATAGTCAAAGTACTTGAACAGGTGTTGGAAATTTCGCAGGCTTGGGTCTTCTGTTGTCCATTCTTCATAGTCATATTTCACAATTTTTCGCTCCCAGAATTCAGGAGGTTTGTATGGAGGTTTGAGCTCCTTATTTTGTGCCTTGTTCCAATCTAGGTCACGGAAAAATGGGTGGAGTTTGATTTCAGAAACTCCCCAATCTGGATTCCCACCAAGCCGCTTCTGGGGTTTCTTCTCTAACAATCCTTTGAAGAGAAGCTTCATTGCAGTTGACAGATACAATGGAATTCTTGGTGGTTCCTCCAGAACGGTTTTAATAATCGTGTCACCATCTGAGTCGTAGGGACTGCAAGGGAATGGATATGCATTAGTTGCAAGCAGGAAAAGGATTATGCCAAGTGCCCACCAGTCAACACTCAGTCCGTATCTTTTACCCTTAAGGATTTCAGGCGCAGCATATATCAGTGTTCCGCACTGCGTCCATGTTCCTCCATATGGCCCAATTCCTTCCTGACAGAGGCCATAGTCTGTAATTTTTATGTGGCCCTCACTGTCTAACAGGATATTTTCAAGTGTGAGGTCACGGTGAATTATGGATCTTGCGTGAAGGAAGTCAATAGCAATGGCCAATTCTGCTGCATAGAACCTGATGTGGTCTTCAGGAAGCCTTCTGAACTTCAGTAGGTGGTTTTTCATGTTACCTCCACTCACGTAGTCCATGACGTAAAATAGTCTGGTAGGTGTCTGCATGCAGTGGTGCAAGCCAACAAGGAATGGACACTCACGGGCTTGATATAATATCCTCTTCTCCTTGTAGACTGTGTCAATGTCCTGACACATTCTGGCCTTCTTTACCACCTTCATGGCATACTTCTGTTTGTCCTCCTTGGACTGAACCAGGTAAACTTTAGAGAATACTCCTTGGTCCAGCTCTTTAATAATGTCGAAGTCCTGGATGTTCTTGCGTGCCTTTGACTCTAATTTAGTCTCATCAACTGCTACAGGACTGTGTACGCTCTCAGTTTCTGCTACAGGACTGTTGACACTCTCCGTTTCTGCTACAGGACTGTGTACGCTCTCAGTTTCTGCTACAGGACTGTGTACGCTCTCAGTTTCTGCTACAGGACTGTTGACACTCTCCGTTTCTGCTACAGGACTGTGTACGCTCTCAGTTTCTGCTGCAGGACTGTGTACGCTCTCAGTTTCTGCTACAGGACTGTGTGCGCTCTCAGTTTCTGCTACAGGACTGTGTATGCTCTCAGTTTCTGCTACAGGACTGTGTACGCTCTCAGTTTCTGCTACAGGATTTTGTGCGCTCTCGGTTTCTGGCACGGGAACGCACCGTGCTCCGTCACACTGAGAGGCCAATGCGTGGCATCGCTTGTGCACCACAATTTCACAGATCAGGCATTTGTAGACTTTTGTCCAAAATCTGTGCTGGCAGTGCGCACAGACTGCACTGATGTTCATGCGCTGTGATTCAAACAGGTGTCCATTGACACAGTGTTTTTTGTTTTACTCTAGTGCTTGTAAAAAAGCTGCGTAAGCCGGATGCGGCTCTGCTGGCACATTTGCTGAACCGAGCAAACATTTTATGATAAATCAGTGAACGTTATAAGCTCTCAAGTTGATAGCAGGGACGCTACTTGAAATCTGATGTAGAACTGACTTATTCTGACTTAGATAAGATTGGTGCATTATGACTTCAGCATACAGATATCCTGATTGGCCAGTGCTTTCATTGTATAAAGCTGGGCCATTATGACATCACAGTAGAGACATCCTGATTGTCCAGTTCTTGTTGCAACATCTGATAAGCTATTGGAATGCTGCCTCTTGATTGGCCAGTGCTGGCTGGTCAGTTAGTGACAGTTGGACATGAGGCGGAGAAATGTGTAGTGAAACTCAGGGATGGAAATATATAAAGACTAGCAATATTGGCATGGCTTTGCCCCTGCAGTTAATAAAACAAAAGTGCCATGCAGTTGTATGTATGACTAAATAAGAATGTTTTATAAATGAAGTGTGTTGTAAGAACAGACACTACAGAACACATCCTAAACAGGAGTAGCCATTATGTGTGTTATCCACCGGATTGCAGTGCATTGCATTGGATACGTGTCTGGCACTAATAGGGTGAAAGAATGAAAACTGGATTTATGTGTAGGATTACTTTCCCCTCACATCCAGAAAGGAGGCAATGTTTCTAAAGACCGGATGGTTGAATTCTCAGTGCTTTGTCCCCTTCAGCTCCAAAATGGTGTACAATGCATTGCAAAGCACTGCGTTACACAACTCTCCATCAGTGAGCGTGTGATAGTGTGTGTGTGAGCACGAGTCTGTATTTTGTGTATAACGTATTGCATTGTGCGCACTGTGTGTAGTGTTTTGTATATTGCTAATAATGTGTAACATATAGCTTTATGTGTATAGAGTATACCATACAGCGTTTTGTGTGTAGTGTAGCTTTTTGTGTATAGGATATAGTGTTTTGCCTACAGCATATTGCACTGTGCCTATAGCATATTGCGTATAGTGTTTTGTGTACTGCATAGAGAATTTTGCTTATAGTGTATTGTGCTGTATATGTGTATTGCATGCATGTTGTGTGTTTGCTTGTGTAATTTTGTAAGCAGTTGTTTGTATTGTGTATACTGTGTCTGTGAATCTATGTGTGTTTGTATGTGTATTGTGTGTGTTGCATATATTGTGTGCATGCATTGTTTGTATTGTGTTTGTGTGTGTATATTGCATTTTTGTGTGTGTTCATCTGTGTTGTGTATTTTGTGTGTATGCATGTGTTGTGTGTGTATATTGTGTGCGTGTGCAATCATGTATTGTGTGTGTTTATTGTGTGTTTGTGTGTATATTGTGTGTATGCATGTAGTGTGCGTGTGTGTATATAGTATGTGTGTTTATATTGTGTATGTGTGTATGCATATATTGTGTATGTGTGTATGACCACTAGTAGTAGTGGAACAGGACTGGGGGGCATAGCAACATAGTAACAGCATGGACTGAACTTGTGTCCATCAAATTCAGCCCATGCCATATCACCCCTGTTGATCCAGTTGAAGGCAAAATTAACCCACTAAATCCATTTCCAATAAATGGGTAAAAATATTTTCCTGACTCAAAATGGCAGTCAGATATTTCCCTGGATCAACATGCCATCTGTCCTGATACCAGCGGTCATAATTCTCAATATCGTTCTGTTCTAGATATGTATCCATTACTTATTTGATAGGGGAACTGTCACCTCTATGAAAGGCCTTCTTATCTTAATTATCAATTTGAGTACATCTTCAATCCGTTTTGTTTTTTTTTTTTTAATTTTTTTTTAATTTAACCAGGGGTCATGTCTTGGGGGAAAAAGTGTGGGAACTCACCCAAGACCCCCCCCACCCAAAATAAATATGCACAGCTCACATCAAGATTGTCTCTCTCTATACGTGTGTGTGTATCATTGCAAGTATGAGTGTGTCTATCTCACTCTATGTATGTCAGTGCATGTGTGTGGGAGTTTCTGTGTCTGTATGTGTATATGTCTGTTACACGTGTCCTTGTTTCTATCACTGTTGCATGCACATACATTGCCCCCCATCATCTCCTCATTGCCCCCCATCATCTCCTCATTGCCCCTCATCATCTCCACATTGCCCCCATCATCTCCTCATTGCCCTCATATTGCCCACTTCATCTCCTCATTGCCCCATCATCTGCACATTGCCCTCACATTAACCCCCATCATCTCCACATTGCCCCCCATCATTTCCCCAACCAGCACATAGAAACATAGAATTTGATGGCAGATAAGAACCATTTCGGCCCATCTAGTCGCCCATTATCCTACTGTAAAAAACCTCAATCCTTTTTTGGTCCTTGGTTTTTTCTTATGTTAAGGACAGCCTTATGCCTATCCCATGCATGCTTAAATTCTGTCACTGTATTAACTTCTACCACTTCTGCTGCTAGGCTATTCCACTTACCGACTACCCTCTCAGTGAAGTAAAACTTTCTTACATTACATCTAAACCTGTGTCCCTCTAGATTTAGACTATGGCCTCTTCTCCTAACAGTTTTACTCCTGTGAATTGTACTTCACTCCTGCACTTTGTTGAATCCCTTCATGTATTTGACTGTTTCTATCATATCCCCTCTCTCTCTTCTTTCTCCAAGCTATACATGTTCAGATCCTTTAGTCTATCCTGGGATTTCTTTTCCTGTAAACCAGTCACCATTTTATTAGCCCTTCTCTGAATTCTCTCTAGTGTATCTATATCCTTCTGGAGATGGGGTCTCCAGTAGTGTACACAATAGTCTAGGTCTCCAGTACTGTACACAATACTCTACAGTATCTATATCCTTCTGGAGATGGGGTCTCCAGTACTGTACACAGTACTCTAGGTCTCCGGTACTATACACAATACTCTAGAGTATCTATATCCTTCTGGAGATGGGGTCTCCAGTACTGTACACAATACTCTAGTGTATCTAAATCCTTCTGGAGATGGGGTCTCCAGTACTGTACACAATACTCTAGGTCTCCAGTACTGTACTCAATACTCTAGGAGAGATTTAACTAGAGATCTGCAGAGTTGCATGACCACTTCCCTTTTTCTGCTACTAATGCCCCTAGTTATACAACCCAGTATCCTGCTTGCATTCCCCACCGCTTTATTACATTGCCTGCCTACCTTTAAAGGGATAGTAATACTTCGTTTTATCTTTATTTTATTTTGTAGGCATTAAAAAAACATGAAGAACTATATAAGTCTTATCTCTCAAACCTTTATGGTTTGAGAGATATTCACAAGGAAAGTTTCCCCTCCCGCCCCTTTTACCTAGTGTAAGTCATCTCTTCTCAGATGTGGAATCCAGTCCATAGACCAAACAGATAACAGCAGGGGACAATCTTCTTCCTATGAGAACAATGAAAGCCATGCCCCCCTTGACAAGTTTTTCAGGTTTTTCCCTTATCTTAATTGAAGATTGTCCGTCTCTGCAGTCTACCTGGGCACCTCCCTTCTGATCTGGCTGAACAGTGTTACATCAGTAAAAGGGGCAGGAGGGGGATACTTTATCATTCAATTACTCTTGTACCACAACTCTGACAGAATTGAAATAACACTCTCCAAAGTCCAAATACTATGATGATTAATTAGAGCTGCTTTTATTATGAAACATTACTATCCCTTTAAGTTCAGACTTCTAAGGTGATCAGTGACTGGTTTTACATCTGTGTTGCTCCCGGATTGGTTCAGCTGTGTTGGCCCGCCCCTGGTTACCTGTTTTATTCTGGCCGCTGGCACCTGTCAGGTGCCCTTTCGTGGTGTTTCTGAGCCAGCGTTGCTGTTGCAGTATTCCCGTATCCTGATCCACCGTGTACCGACTAGGCCTGTACCGACGACGTTCCTGTATTCCTGTTACGTAATTGACCCGGCCTGGCTGACTTCCTGCGTGTTCCTGATCCGGCTTGTCTGCGAATCTCCTACGGCATCCGACCCGGCCTGGCTGACGATCCTTCTCCGTTACTGATCCGGCTTGTCTGCGAATCTCCTGCGTGTCCTGACCCGGCCTGGCTGACGACTGACTCCTGCGATTGCCTCTGTTCCTGCCATTCTAACGGATGGTTCCCGTTGTCGCCTCGGCGACTTTCCGATACTGCAGTGTGTGACAGCCTCCGCTTCTCCGTTGCTTCTCCGTTGCTGAGCCTTCCATTGTTTGTCTTACGTGTGCTGAGCAAGCAGTACTGGACCCAGTGGTCTCTGTTACGCCCGTGGGGGGCTATCGACTCAAGCAAACACGATACTAGTAGTCTCCGGTTACGCCCGTGGGGGCTATTGGCTCAAGTATCACGGTACACTTGGGCTCCGTTTCTGACCTGGGTTGGCTGTCCTGCTGTTCCAGTATACTGTCCTGGCCTGTTTGGCGTTCCTGCTCCTGGATCCTGACTGTCATGCTTCATTCGACTTTGGTCGCCTGGGAGACATTCTGATCACTGGTTTACTCCAATTCACCGGTTGCTAGCTGCCTCCATTTCAAGCACCAGTAGAGCTTCCGTGTAGTCCAGTAAGTGGTACTGGTTTACTCCATATTCACCGGGTTCTAGCTGCCTCCGTTACTGCACCGGTAGGGCGATTCCGTTGTCCAGTACGTGGTACTGGTTTACTCCTTTCCACCGGTTGCAGCTGCCTCCATTACAAGCACCGGTAGGGCGTAGCGTTGACCAGTATGTGGTACTGGTTTACTCCATATTCACCGGTGCTAGCTGCCTCCGTTACAAGCACCGGTAGGGTTTCGTGTTGTTCAGTACACGGTACTGGTTTACTCCATATTCACCGGGTGCTAGCTGCCTCCATTATTGCATGGGTTGGGCCTTCCTGTTGTCCAGTACGTGGTACTGGTTTACTCCATTATACCGGTTGCTGTTGCCTCCATTCTTGCACCGGTGGGGCGTTCCTGTTGTCCAGTACGCGGTACTGGTTTACTGCATTATACCGGTTGCTGCTGCCTCCATTATTGCACCGGTTGAGCGATACTGTTGTCCAGTACGCGGTACTGGTTTACTCCATTTTCACCGGTTGCTGCTGCCTCCATTATTGCACCGGTTGGCGTTACCGTTGTCCAGTACGCGGTACTGGTTTACTCCATATCACCGGTTGCTCGTTGCCTCCATTATTGCACCGGTAGGGTGTTCCTGTTGTCCAGTACGCGGTACTGGTTTTCTCCATATTACCGGTTGCTAGCATCTACATTACAGCACCGGTAGGGCGTTCCTAGTGTTGTCCAGTACGCGGTACTGGTTTACTCCATATTCACTGGGTGCTAGTTGCCTCCATTATTGCACTGGTTGGACTTCTCTGTTTTTTCTGTACGTGTTACTGGTTTGCTCCACTGTACCACCTTATGCTGATGCTTTCAACTATACAGCACTAGTGGAGCTGTCCTTCAGTCATTTAGGCTGCCTTGCCCGGTATATTGGCAAGGCCGGTAGAGCCTCATGCAGATTGTCGTGCCTTCATCCAGGCTGCCTTGCCCGCTATATTGGCAAGGCCGGTAGAACCTTATTTCTTCAATTGTGTCATCCATCAGGCTGCCTTGCCCGCTATATTGGCAAGGCCGGTAGAGCCTTATTCCTGCAATTGTGTCACCTTTCAGGCTGCCTTGCCCGGTATATTGGCAGGGCCGGTAGAGCCTTAATCATATTGTTACCATACCATAGGCTGCCTTGCCCGGTGCATTGGCAAGGCCGGTAGAGCCTACTGTACTGTATCTTGTAAAAGCTACTGTTTGAACCTATTTTGTGCCTGTTGTATATGTATGCTCAGGACCCGTGAGGGTTCTTATTAAACTTTTCAATAAAGTTTGATTTTTATCTTACTCTGTGTCTGAGAGTCAAAACAAACCATGACATTATTGTCCTATCATACGCTACATTGTAGGGTCAATAGGTACTTGGGTTGCAACCTGGAAGAACCTGGTAAGGAGGGACCTTGTGGAACGGCTCCGCTGAGCAGTTTCACACAGAGGAAAGCATGGGGGTGCTGCTCTCCCTCACTACCTCAGTTCAGTCCAGAGGAAGGCAAAAAAAAAAAAAAACTGTTGTATTAAGCCCTAATGGGTAAAAAAATCCTTCCTGATATCCAGTCGGATATTTCCCTGAATCAACATAGTCTCAGCTTTGAAACCAACTGTCAGCAATTTCAATATTGTTATGAGCTAGAATGGTATCTATTACTTTTTTGATAGTGAATATAGGAATCTGTGACTACCAGTGGATAGTGGAACAAAGCTGGGGGGTCTGACAGTAGATGTGGGGATCTCTGACTACAAGTTGGCAGTGGAACCAGGCTGGGGGATCACACAGTGTAAGTGGGGATCTGTGGCTATCTGTGGAAGTAGAGTGTGGGATTAGACTGTGTATGGAGGGATATATGACTGCTAGTACGCAGGGAAGCCAGCTTGGAGGGGTCAAAGAGTGTGTGGGGATCAGTGACTACTAGTGGGCAGTAGAACCAGGCTGGGAGCGGTCCATACCCTGTCTATGTGGAGATGTGACTATTAGTGGGCAGTAGAACCAGGCTGGGAGGGGTCCATAACCTTTCTATGTGGAGATCTGTGACTACTAGTGGGCAGTAGAACCAGGCTGGGAGGGGTCCATAACCTGTCTATGTGGAGATCTGTGACTACTAGTGGGCAGTAGAACCAGGCTGGAAGGGGTCCATACCCTGTCTATGTGGAGATCTGTGACTACTAGTGGGCAGTAGAACCAGGCTGGGTGGGGTCCATACCCTGTCAATGTGTAGATCTGTGACTACTAGTGGACAGTAGAACCAGGCTGGGAGGGGTCCATACCATGTCTATGTGGAGATGTGACTACTAGTGGGCAGTAGAACCAGTTCTAAGCTCTCTGGTATTACTAGTATAGCTCAATATCAATTGTTAGGTCTATGGTATCAATAGTGTAGCTCAGTTTCGGTTCTAAGCTCTGTGGTATCACTAGTGTAGCTCAGTTTCGGTTCTAAGCTCTGTGGTATCACTAGTGTAGCTCAGTTTCAGTTCTAAGCTCTGTGGTATTATTAGTGTAGCCCCATTTTAATTGTACGCTGTGTGGTATCATTTCCCTTACTTTTCAACATTAATGGCAATTACAAAAATATCAAAAGAGGATGGGCTGGGCCCATGGGCTTGAGAGAGTCGAATTGGACCACTCGATTGTACTTCCCTCAGGCCAAAAGTTGTCTACCTTCCCCTTTTCAGAGATCATGCATAAATTATCTATTTGAAGAAATGTGATTTAATTTTACTACATGACAGGAGGCGAGTATTTTGCATTTCTTTCTTTACTGAAATCTCCATAGCAGCACAGTAACCAATCAGAGAAACAGAAACCAAAAGTATAAATAGCCTGGTACAGCTAACTACTTTCTCTTTCTTGCTGCTCCAACAAGCTGCACAGGTCAGAGTGTCTGATTTTTCTCCCTTACTTGATTTTGGGGGTGTTTGGGTTATGGGACAGTTTAAATTGTTACTGTTTTACTGTGTTTCCTAAACTGTGTCTCTTTATATGGGCTCTTTTAGGAATGTGTTTTACTTTAACTTAATCCTATTAGCTACTGAATAAATGTCTTGCTCTCTTTTTACTTAGACCTGTTTTGTACTCTAGCCTTGTACATGTTCTTGTTTTCCCTTCAATGTACCTAATGCTTTAAGTACAGTATACTTGTTTATATGTGGTTTCCCCTGACTACCTCGGCGGCCATGTTTGTTGAGGGCTCCGCTCCGTGGCTGGGCTGCTCTGGCCATGGAGGGGAATCCTCCTCTGTAAATTCCTTCGGGGGCTTTGGCCTATTACTGTTTTAGGTTGGGACTGGCTCCTGCATCTTCCTGCCCTATTCTGGGGGGTTTCCTTCCTTGCGGTGGTTTTTCTCTTAAGGCAGCTGGTTGGCCTCTGGTTGCTAGCCGTTATTTCTCCTGTTTGCTACTGTTGCTTAGCGGGGTGAGCCCCCGTGGTACAACTGGGGTGAGCCCCCTTACATATTCTGCAGCCTCCTATTGTTGCATGCCTCTGACTATTGTGGGTGAGCCCCACTGTTACTTGGGGTGAGCCCCCTGTGCATTTACTACTATTATGTAGTCATGGTGCCATGCCTTGCATGGGTGTTCCCCTAGTGGGGTTTCTGTAGGCTTTGCTGGAGTTTGGAACATTTCTCCAGCTGCTTGACAAAAAAAAAAAATATATATAAAATAAAAAAAAAAAAATAATAAAGTAAAATAAAATAAATAATAATAATAAAAAAAAAAAAATAAATAATTTTTCTTTGTCAGGAAAGCAGTGGTTTTACGCTGCTACTTGTTTGCTGGGGTGAGCCCCCATTCATATATAAGTTTTGGTTTGGTTACGCCATTCCTTTTAGCCCGGGTGAGCCCCAGGTTGTACCTTGTTGGGACTCTCCCCTCCTGTTCTGGGGTTGCGTCTCGCTTCCTGACAGTGTTTTTTCTGTCTCCCTTTAGATTGTTACCTACGAGGGGTTCATAGCCATTTCATCATGAGTGATTCTACGCCTGACTTCAAGGCTCTTATCGATGCTGCTGTGGCGGCTTCCGTGGAGAAGGTGCTCTCCAGGGTTCGCGCTCAGGATCCTGGCCCAACTTTATCATCCAGGGGCGCAACTCCCTCTGTTTCCATCGGGTCCTCTGAAGGCCAGGTTGTTGGAAAACGGTTGGCTCCTGATTCTTTGAGTTACACTGGCAAAGGGAAGACTCCGTTGAAACGGCCTAGGTGTGAGGATTCTATGCCTGCCATTCCTTTGTCCCCAAGATCTTCAGACGAGGATGCTCCTTCTGCTAAACCCCTGGAGGTGGTTGATGAGTGGTGTGCTTCCGGCTCCGAGGACGACTGTTGGGATGCCGATCCTGAGGAATCTGCCAATTACGTTAGAGAGGCCATCGGGGCTCTTCCTCCTTCCGATTCCAAGGAGGACTCTCTCCCGGGAGATGTTTTCTATGACGTAAGAGGGATGCCTCTTTTTGATCCTCGGACCATTCGCCATCCCAGGTCTTCGGAGTGGTGCATGCCGGACCATCTGGCTCGTTTTGTCCATTTTTGGTTACGTCAGTCCTTGGACCGGGAGGTTCGAGGTTGACTGCGTGCGGAATGTCCTCGACCAGTACTGCCAGACAAGGTGGCCGTCACGCCAGAGTTCGGTCAGACAGTCCTCACTTTCATGGCTCGTTCTGGACGCGACCCGCGGAAGGGTATTGAAAAAGGTTTGAAGTCCGCTCAGGACAAGATGTTGGATGTGTTGGGTCCCCTTGCCAAGATTTTGTGCTTTGCAGACCAAGCACTTGAACATGGTGATCATCTGGATGCAGAGGCTATCCGGGAGTGGGCTCAGCGGGCTGTCTGCTTGCTGGGCAATGCCAACGCAGCTATTTCATCGGAACGGAGGAAATCGGCTTTACTCAGAATCGATCCTAAGTTGGCTGACCTAGGGGCTAAAGAGCTTGGTCCTTCTGCCAACGACCTGTTTGTTGGTGAGCCTTTTATAGCAGAACTTAAACGGCATGTCAACCTCTTCACCACGCTCAACAAGGCTCAATCCTCTATGCGCCAGGTGTTTTGCCCCACACCGTCCAGGGGTGTTTTTGGGGAGAGCTGGTCGTCAGCGGGACCGTGCCACCAGCAGATTCTGGACCTCTGGCCCCCGCACCATGCCTTCATCGCCCGGATTTTTCCCCTCCACTCCGTTCCGGAATACCAGTTTCTCCAGAGGAGCGGACAAGTCCAGGCCTGCCAGGGGCAGAGGGCGTGCCAAGTTTACAACAGGTAGGACTGCCACTGTTAAGTGTTCGCACTCCCATGCCTTTTACTGCAGGAAAAATTGCTTCTCATTCTCAGGCTTGGCAGGACCTCTCTTCGGACGTGTGGGTCCTTCAGTGTGTTCAAGGCTATGTGATAGAGTTCCAGTCTCCTCCGGTCCAAAGGTATCCGCCACCACCTGCGATTTATTCGGTGAGGGACCAGGAGTTGATAGACGCCGAGATTGCCTCTCTGTTTTCCAAAGGCGCAGTTCAGTTCACGCCAGACGAGACCGGGTTTTTCAGCAATATCTTCTTGGTTCGCAAAAAGACCGGAGACTATCGCCCGGTCATCAACCTCAGGTCTCTCAACGGATTTGTGGTTTATCGCCACTTCAAGATGGAAGGCATCCATCTTTTGCGAGACCTTTTACTTCCGGGAGATTGGTTTTCCCGTCTGGACTTGAAAGATGCTTACCTGTCGGTGCCGATTGCTCAGTCTTGTCGTCAGTACCTTCGCTTCCATTGGAAGGGTCGTCCATGCCAGTTCACTTGTCTTCCGTTTGGCCTCAGCTCTGCTCCTTGGTGTTTCACCAAACTGCTGAAGCCAGTGGTTTCGCGTTTTCGGTCTCTCGGCATTCGTTGCTTTATTTACCTCGACGATCTTTTGCTGTTTTGCAATGATGTATCAAGGTTTCGATCTCAGACGCGCTTCGTGGTGAGCTTCCTGGAATCCTTGGGATTTGTTATCAACGTCGAGAAGTCGGCGCTAGAACCTTAGCAGGTCGTCCAGTTTCTGGGTTTCGAAATTGATTCGGTTTGTTGCCTGCTACGCCTGCCTTTGACGAAGGTTGCGGCTATACGCAAGGAGATCCGTCACATACTTCGTATGTGGCAGGTTCCTCTGCGTTGGTTAGCTCGCGTCGTAGGTCTTCTCTCATCTTCCATCCAGGCTATCTTTCTGGGACCGCTGCATTATCGGGCGATGCAACATTTCAAAGCATACCATCTTCGGTTGGGGAGATCTTACGATCATTTGGTGGAGTTGCCTCCGGAGGTTCGGTCCGAACTTCGATGGTGGCTTCTGCATATGCAGGCCTGGAATGGCCGAGCGGTCTTTGGTCCGTCCCCAGATTTCATTGTGGAGTCGGACGCCAGTCTGTGGGGCTGGGGCGCCCATTGCGCAGAGCAGGCCACGGGAGGCCCTTGGTCGGAAGCAGAAGTGGGCCTTCATATCACTTGCCTAGAATTGATAGCGGGGTCCTTTGCGGTTCGCAGTTTTGCCAGAGACGAGTTAGACTGTTGCATTCTGCTGCGTATGGACAATCTATCCGCAGTCCAATACATAAACAAGTTGGGAGGAGCCAGATCTCGGGACCTGACGAAGGCAACGAAAGACCTTTACAGGTTTGCTTCAGGCGCAACATTTCTCTAGTGGCGGAGTATCTTCCGGGAGTATCCAACCTGACAGCAGATTGGTTTTCTCGTCATTGGAGAGACACCAGCGACTGGAAACTGGACGAGGCAGTGTTCCAGCAGCTGTGTCTCCTCAGAGGTCCGTTCCATGTAGATCTTTTTGCTTCCAGGACCAATCGTCAGCTTCCGGCGTTCTTCAGTTGGCTTCCGGACCCAGATTGTGTGGCGGTAGACGCGTTCTTGCAGACGTGGCCACAACAGGGAGCATATGCGTTTCCTCCATTCGTGATGCTGGCACGGGTTCTACACCAAGTGCGAGTACAGGAGGTAAGTATTCTTCTGGTCACTCCGTTGTGGCCGAGTCAGCCGTGGTACCCGTGCCTTCTGGAGTTATCGGTGGAAGATCCTCTTCTCCTCCCTGTGTCGCCTCGCCTCCTGTTGAATCCTCGCGGCGAGTCTCATCCTCTCATCCTTCAGGGTCGGCTTCGGTTGGTGGCCTGGGCGATTTCAGGGGTGCCTGGTCAGTCGATGACTTATCGCAGGAGGCCAGGGATCTTTTGTGGGACTCCTGGGCCCCTGGTACGAGAAGATCTTATTTGTCCGCCTGGAGGGCCTGGTCTAGCTGGTGTCTGGAGAGGGATTATGATCCCTTTACTGCACCTGTGACGGCCATCCTCAACTACTTATCTTTTCGGTTTTCTTCTGGTCAGTCTTTTCGTTCTCTGAATGTTATTCGTTTGGCTATTTCAGCCGCGCATGTTCCAGTTTCAGGCTTTCCGGTGGGCCGTGATCCTTTGGTCTGTCGGTTGTTACGAGGGATCAAGTTGTCTAGACCTCCTGTTCCTAAGTACTCCAGTTTTTGGGATGTGGAGGTGGTTCTGCGTTTCTTAAAGAATTGGCCTTCGAATGATTCTTTGACGCTTAGACAGCTGTCTGCTAAACTTACCGTCCTGCTATGTCTGGTCTCTTTCCGCCGAGTTTCGGATGTTCGGGCTTTTGACGTGGACGGATTTTCAGTTCTTCCGGACGGGGTTTCTTTTTCCATATCCCGTCGTACTAAGTCAGACTCTGTTTCTGTTTTTTATCCTTTTTTTTTAGGGATGTCCCTCAACTTTGTGTGGTGGAAGTTTTACTTCACTACGTTCAGGTTACTGCTTCCTTACGTTCAGCCCCTTCGGGGCAACTCTTAATTTCTTATGTGAAACTTCACAAACCCGTTTCGTCTATCACCTTGGCTAGGTGGATTCGTTGGGTTTTATCTTTGGAGGGTGTTGACCCTGCTTTTGGGGCTCATTCCGTTAGAGGGGCGTCTGCGTCCGGTGCGGTCTCGGCCGGGGCATCGGTTGCTGATATTTTGCGTTCGGCTGATTGGTCTAGGGAGCACACTTTCCGGCTTTTCTATTTTCGGCCGCAGGTTCATGCGTCGAATTTTTTGGTTTCTTAGCGTTAAAAATGCAAAATACAAAGCCTCCTGTCATGTAGTAAAATTGTAGATTATGCTAGCTTTAGTGTACTCATAATCTTAATTTTAATAATGACAGGAGGCGAGTATTTTCCCTCCCATGTTCTTTATAGGAGGTCAGTATGTAAGTACTGTTCTGGGGGGGTTATCTGATGCTACATGTTGGTTATGTTGTTCTTGTGTTTAAGTGATTATTAATGTTTTTATATTGTTCTGTAATGTTTATCCTTATGTGTGGAGACGGTCTGTTTCTGTGTCCTTTCACGGAGTTTCCATGTTTTCCAGTGTGACCTTCTCCCAAGGACCGTCTGGAGACCTGATGAACGAAGAGCGAATGCTGTTACTGTTGGTTGACGGAATCTGGATGTTATCTTGTTCCTGTTTAGTTTCTGTTTGCTTGTTGTTTATACTGCGAAAGAGGAAGTAGTTAGCTGTACCAGGCTATTTATACTTTTGGTTTCTGTTTCTCTGATTGGTTACTGTGCTGCTATGGAGATTTCAGTAAAGAAAGAAATGCAAAATACTCGCCTCCTGTCATTATTAAAATTAAGATTATGAGTACACTAAAGCTAGCATAATCTACAATTGTTTTATCTATTAACTTACTTTAGCAACAATAGAAACAGCTTACTCATGTGTTTTACTGTTCATCCCAGGTCTCTTCATCCTAAGACAACCCCTAGACACACACAACCACACACATACACACACAGATGCACATACACTCACAAATACACAAACACACACACAGATGCACACAAACACAAACACTTCAGAGGAACCAGAATGCGATGCTAAACTAAGCAGCACTTTAACTTTTTTTTCATTGTATGTATGTATTTATTGCTACAAGTTTTTTTGGTAAGCGTTAATTGGTTATTGATGCTGTAGTCTCATCATTGCAAAGTTTTCAGTTTTGGGGGAGAAGGTGAAGAGGAGCAAGTCTTTATGATGATTTAATAGTCAAAGTACTTGAACAGGTGTTGGAAATTTCGCAGGCTTGGGTCTTCTGTTGTCCATTCTTCATAGTCATATTTCACAGTTTTTCGCTCCCAGAATTCAAATTTGAAAGGAGGTTTGTATGGAGGTTTGAGCTCCTTATTTTGTGCCTTGTTCCAATCTAGGTCACGGAAAAATGGGTGGAGTTTGATTTCAGAAACTCCCCAATCTGGATTCCCACCAAGCCGCTTCTGGGGTTTCTTCTCTAACAAGCCTTTGAAGAGAAGCTTCATTGCAGGTGACAGATAAAATGGAATTCTTGGTGGTTCCTCCAGAACGGTTTTAATAATCGTGTCACCATCTGAGTAGTAGGGACTGCAAGGGAATGGATATGCCTTAGTTGCAAGCAGGAAAAGGATTATGCCAAGTGCCCACCAGTCAACACTCAGTCCGTATCTTTTACCCTTAAGGATTTCAGGTGCAGCATATATCAGCGTTCCGCACTGCGTCCATGTTCCTCCATATGGCCCAATTCCTTCCTGACAGAGGCCATAGTCTGTAATTTTTATGTGGCCCTCACTGTCTAACAGGATATTTTCAAGTGTGAGGTCACGGTGAATTATGGATCTTGCGTGAAGGAAGTCAATAGCAATGGCCAATTCTGCTGCATAGAACCTGATGTGGTCTTCAGGAAGCCTTCTGAACTTCAGTAGGTGGTTTTCCATGTTACCTCCACTCACGTAGTCCATGACGTAAAATAGTCTGGTAGGTGTCTGCATGCAGTGGTGCAAGCCAACAAGGAATGGACACTCACGGGCTTGATATAATATCCTCTTCTCCTTGTAGACTGTGTCAATGTCCTGACACATTCTGGCCTTCTTTACCACCTTCATGGCATACTTCTGTTTGTCCTCCTTGGACTGAACCAGGTAAACTTTAGAGAATACTCCTTGGTCCAGCTCTTTAATAATGTCGAAGTCCTGGATGTTCTTGCGTACCTTTGACTCTAATTTAGTCTCATCAACTGCTACAGGACTGTTCACACTCTCAGTTTCTGCTACAGGACTGTGTACGCTCTCAGTTTCTGCTACAGGACTGTGTGCGCTCTCAGTTTCTGTCACGGGAACGCACCGTGCTCCGTCACACTGAGAGGCCAATGCGTGGCATCGCTTGTGCACCACAATTTCACAGATCAGGCATTTGTAGACTTTTGTCCAAAATCTGTGCTGGCAGTGCGCACAGACTGCACTGATGTTCATGCGCTGTGATTCAAACAGGTGTCCATTGACACTGTGGAGTTGTTTTACGCTAGTGCCTGTAAAAAAGCTGCGTAAGCCGGATGCGGCTCTGCTGGCACATTTGCTGAACCGAGCAAACATTTTATGATAAATCAGTGAACGTTATAATCTCTCAAGTTGATAGCAGGGACGCTACTTGAAATCTGATGTAGATCTGATTTATTCTGACTTACATAAGATTGGTGCATTATGACATCAGCATACAGATATCCTGATTGGCCAGTGCTTTCATTGTATAAAGCTGGACCATTATGACATCACAGTAGAGACATCCTGATTGTCCAGTTCTTGTTGCAACATCTGATAAGCTATTGGAATGCTGCCTCTTGATTGGCCAGTGCTGGCTGGTCAGTTAGTGACAGTTGGACATGAGGCGGAGAAATGTGCAGTGAAACTCAGGGATGGAAATATATAAAGACTAGCAATATTGGCATGGCTTTGCCCGTGCAGTTAATAAAACAAAAGTGCCATGCAGTTGTATGTATGACTAAATAAGAATGTTTTATAAATGAAGTGTGTTGTAAGAACAGACACTACAGAACACATCCTAAACAGGAGTAGCCATTATGTGTGTTATCCACCGGACTGCAGTGCATTGCATTGGATACGTGTCTGGCACTAATAGGGTGAAAGAATGAAAACTGGATTTATGTGTAGGATTACTTTCCCCTCACATCCAGAAAGGAGGCAATGTTTCTAAAGACCGGATGGTTGAATTCTCAGTGCTTTGTCCCCTTCAGCTCCAAAATGGTGTACAATGCATTGCAAAGCACTGAGTTACACAACTCTCCATCAGTGAGCGTGTGATAGTGTGTGTGTGAGAACGAGTCTGTATTTTGTGTATAACGTATTGCATTGTGTGCACTGTGTGTAGTGTTTTGTATATTGCTAATAATGTGTAACATATATCTTTATGTGTATAGAGTATACCATACAGGGTTTTCTGTGTAGTGTAGCTTTTTGTGTATAGGATATAGTGTTTTGCCTACAGCATATTGCACTGTGCCTATAGCATATTGCGTATAGTGTTTTGTGCTGTATATGTGTATTGCATGCATGTTGTGTGTTTGCTTGTGTAATTTTGTAAGCAGTTGTTTGTATTGTGTATACTGTGTCTGTGAATCTATGTGTGTTTGTATGTGTATTGTGTGTGTTGCATATATTGTGTGCATGCATTGTTTGTATTGTGTTTGTGTGTGTATATTGCATTTTTGTGTGTGTTCATCTGTGTTGTGTATTTTGTGTGTATGCATGTGTTGTGTGTGTATATTGTGTGCAATCATGTATTGTGTGTGTTTATTGTGTGTTAGTGTGTATATTGTGCGTATGCATGTACTGTGCGTGTGTGTGTATATAGTATGTGTGTGTTTATATTGTGTATGTGTGTATGCATATATTGTGTGTGTGTATGACCACTAGTAGTAGTGGAACAGGACTGGGGGGGGCATAGCAACATAGTAACAGAATGGACTGAACTTGCGCCCATCAAATTCAGCCCATGTCATATCACCCCTGTTGATCCAGTTGAAGGCAAAATTAACCCACTAAATCCATTTCCAATAAATGGGTAAAAATATTTTCCTGACTCAAAATGGCAGTCAGATATTTCCCTGGATCAACATGCCATCTGTCCTGATACCAGCGGTCATAATTCTCAATATCATTCTGTTCTAGATATGTATCCATTACTTATTTGATAGGGGAACTGTCACCTCTATGAAAGGCCTTCTTATCTTAATTATCAATTTGAGTACATCTTCAATCCGTTTTGTTTTGTTTTTTTAATTTTTTTTTAATTTAACCAGGGGTCATGTCTTGGGGAAAAAAGTGTGGGAACTCACCCAAGATCCCCCCCCCACCCAAAATAAATATGCACAGCTCACGTCAAGATTGTCTCTCTCTATACGTGTGTCTGTGTATCATTGCAAGTATGAGTGTGTCTATCTCACTCTATGTATGTCAGTGCATGTGTGTGGGAGTTTCTGTGTCTGTATGTGTATATGTCTGTTACATGTGTCCTTGTTTCTATCACTGTTGCATGCACATACATTGCCCCCCATCATCTCCTCATTGCCCCCCATCATCTCCTCATTGTCCCTCATCATCTCCACATTGCCCTCACATTGCCCACTTCATCTCCTCATTGCCCCATCATCTGCACATTGCCCTCACATTAACCCCCATCATCTCCACATTGCCCCCCATCATTTCCCCAACCAGCACATAGAAACATAGAATTTGATGGCAGATAAGAACCATTTCGGCCCATCTAGTCACCCATTATCCTACTGTAAAAAACCTCAATCCTTTTTTGGTCCTTGGTTTTTTCTTATGTTAAGGACAGCCTTATGCCTATCCCATGCATGCATAAATTCTGTCACTGTATTAACTTCTACCACTTCTGCTGCTAGGCTATTCCACTTACCGACTACCCTCTCAGTGAAGTAAAACTTTCTTACATTACATCTAAAGCTGTGTCCCTCTAGATTTAGACTATGGCCTCTTGTCCTAACAGTTTTACTCCTGTGAATTGTACTTCACTCCTGCACTTTGTTGAATCCCTTCATGTATTTGACTGTTTCTATCATATCCCCTCTCTCTCTTCTCTCTCCAAGCTATACATGTTCAAATCCTTTAGTCTATCCTGTGATTTCTTTTCCTGTAAACCAGTCACCATTTTATTAGCCCTTCTCTGAATTCTCTCTAGTGTATCTATATCCTTCTGGAGATGGGGTCTTCAGTACTGTACACAATAGTCTAGGTCTCCAGTACTGTACACAATACTCTACAGTATCTATATCCTTCTGGAGATGGGGTCTTCAGTACTGTACACAGTACTCTAGGTCTCCGGTACTATACACAATACTCTAGAGTATCTATATCCTTCTGGAGATGGGGTCTCCAGTACTGTACACAATACTCTAGAGTATCTATATCCTTCTGGAGATGGGGTCTCCAGTACTGTACACAATACTCTAGGTCTCCAGTACTGTACTCAATACTCTAGGAGAGATTTAACTAGAGATCTGCAGAGTTGCATGACCACTTCCCTTTTTCTGCTACTAATGCCCCTAGTTATACAACCCAGTACCCTGCTTGCATTCCCCACCGCTTTATTACATTGCCTGCCTACCTTTAAAGGGATAGTAATACTTCGTTTTATCTTTATTTTATTTTGTAGGCATTAAAAAAACATGAAGAACTATATAAGTCTTATCTCTCAAACCTTTATGGTTTAAGAGATATTCACAAGCAAAGTTTCCCCTCCTGCCCCTTTTACCTAGTGTAAGCCATCTCTTCTCAGATGTGGAATCCAGTCCATAGACCAGACAGATAACAGAAGGGGCCAATCTTCTTCCTATGAGTACAATGAAAGCCCTGTCCCTTTTACCTAGTGTAAGTCATCTCTTCTCAGATGTGGAATCCAGTCCATAGACCAGACAGATAACAGCAGGGGACAATCTTCTTCTTATGAGAACAATGAAAGCCCTGCCCCCCTTGACAAGTTTTTCAGGTTTTTCCCTTATCTTAATTGAAGATTGTCCCTCTCTGCCGTCTACCTGGGCACCTCCCTTCTGATCTGGCTGAGCAGTGTTACATCAGTAAAAGGGGAGGGAGGGGGATACTTTATCATTCAATTACTCTTGTACCACAACTCTGACAGAATTGAAATAACACTCTCCAAAGTCCAAATACTATGATGATTAATTAGAGCTGCTTTTATTATGAAACATTACTATCCCTTTAAGTTCAGACTTCTAAGGTGATCAGTGACTGGTTTTACATCTGTGTTGCTCCCGGATTGGTTGAGCTGTGTTGGCCCGCCCCTGGTTACCTGTTTTATTCTGGCCGCTGGCACCTGTCAGGTGCCCTTTCGTGGTGTTTCTGAGCCAGCGTTGCTGTTGCAGTATTCCAGTATCCTGATCTACCGTGTACCGACTAGGCCTGTACCGACGACGTTCCTGTGTTCCTGTTGCGTGATTGACCCGGCCTGGCTGACTTCCTGCGTGTTCCTGATCCGGCTTGTCTGCGAATCTCCTACGGCATCCGACGCGGCCTGGCTGACGATCCTTCTCCGTTACTGATCCGGCTTGTCTGCGAATCTCCTGCGTGTCCTGACCCGGCCTGGCTGACGACTGACTCCTGCGATTGCCTCTGTTCCTGCCATTCTGACGGACGGTTGCCGTTGTCGCCTCGGCGACATTCCGATACTGCAGTGTGTGACTAAGCCTCCGCTTCTCCATTGCTGAGCCGTTGCTGAGCCTTCCATTGTTTGTCTTACGTGTGCTGAGCAAGCAGTACTGGACCCAGTGGTCTCCGGTTACGCCCGTGGGGGGCTATCAACACAAGCAATCACGATACTAGTAGTCTCCGGTTACGCCCGTGGGGGCTATCGACACAAGCAATCACGATACTAGTAGTCTCCGGTTACGCCCGTGGGGGCTATCGACACAAGCAATCACGATACTAGTAGTCTCCGGTTACGCCCGTGGGGGCTATTGGCTCAAGTATCACGGTACTCTTGGTCTCCGTTACGCCCGTAGGGGCTACCACCTTATCACCTGCAGTTCCCATTCAGTCGCAGCTATATGCTACAGCTTCACACAGTGAATGGACTTGGGTGCTATCATCCAGCACATATCGCTATATGCAGCACCAAGGGTGTGCCTAACACCACATTTGAGACTGATTACCAATACTATTAACCTCTTGTTCCCTGTTTTGTGCTTCTGTACTTAGTGATTTATTACCTGTTGCACCAGGTATCTCTGCCTATATTCTGCCTATGCCAGTACTGCCCCAGTGGTGACCTTGTCATTTATTTTTCTTTAATAAAACTTATTTATATTTGTTTTATCTAACCACTGTCTGAGTGTCTGAAAACCGTAACAGCGCGTGATAGTGCGTGTGTGAGCATATGTCCGTGTTTTTTGTATAGCGTATTGCATTGTGCGCACTGTGTATAGTGTTTTGTATATTGCTAATAATGTGTAACATATACCTTTATGTGTATGGAGTATACCATACAGGGTTTTGTGTGTAGTGTACTGAGTGTAATGTAGCGTTTTGTGTATAACATATAGGGTTTTGCATACAGTATTTTGATTACTGCGTGTAACGTTTTGCATATAGCATACAGCATTTTGTGTATAGCGCTTTGTATATTGCGTTTTGCATGTAGAGTGTAGAGTTTTGTGTATAGGATATTGTGTTTTGCCTACAGCATATTGCACTGTACATATAGCATATTGTGTGTAGTATTTTGCCTACTGCGTAGAGAATTTTGCATGTAGAGTTTTGCTTATAGTGTATTGTGTTGTGTGCGTGTATTGCGCGCATGGTGTGTGTTTGCATGTTTCATTTTGTGTGTGTGGTTGTATGTATTGTGTATATTGAGTCTGTGTGTGTTTGTATGTGTATTGTGTGTTGCATATATTGTATGTGTATGTGTGTTTTTGTGTGTATGTGCATATGCGTTGTGTATTTTGTTTGTATACATGTGTTGTGTGTGTATATAGTGTGTATGTGTATTCATGTATTGTGTGTATTTTATGTGTGTATATATTATGTGTGTTTATTGTGTGTATGTGTATTCATATATTGTGTGTATATTATGTGTGTTTATTGTGTGTGTAGATATTATGTGTTTGTGTATATTTTGTGTGTGTGTGAATGTATTGTGTGTGTTTATTTTGAGTATTTGTTGTGTGTATATTAGTCGTATTGTATATGTTTTTGTGTATGTATTATGTGTGTATATTGTATGTGTTTGTGTATGCATGAATTGTGTGTTTATTGTGTGTGTGTCTGAGTGGTATTGTGTGTATGCAGGAATTGTGTGATATATATATATATAGTACAGGTGTTGGATGGCACTCACTCTTACTGTATATAATGCCCAGGCGCACAGTCCTCCATAGAAAATGTAGAAAAGTTGAAGAAAGAGGCAGCCCCAGTGGGACTTCACTATATAAATGTTATTAGGCCTAATAAAATGTATTTAGTGAAGTCCCACAGCTGCTGCCTCTTTCTTCAAATGTTCTATATATAGATATATACTAGCAATTTTGAGATGGCATTGCTCATCCGTAATGTGCTTTGGATGTCATTTTTTGGAATGTGTATGTAGAAGTGAGGAACACGTCTCTCAGACACATCATGCAGACATTAAATGCATATTTACATCTTCAGAGTAGCGGGAAGGTACATATGCCTTTGTAGCCTGCTTACCGCGTCAAGGTGGACCCTGTATGTGTATGTGTATGTGTGTTGTTTTGTATTATGGTGAGTAGGTATTGTAAGTGTGTGTCAGTTTCAGTGTCTCAGGGATTTTTGGTATAGAATGTTTTTGGTAATGTTGTTTTCATCATCTATTAGAATTGTTGGAGAGTGGTAAAATGCAGTGGCTTGCAATGCGTTACAGACATTTTTGGAGGTGAAATGGGTAGGCACTGCTAATAGAATAATGCACTTATGAACTGCATGGGCAACACAGTGGCAATATTGGTACTGTACTATACCCAAGACTGTTGTTGAATTAATGTTTTGCGTAAGCATCTGCAACTTGACATGACATGCAGCCTTGTCAATTTACAATTATTGGCGCCATTGGTGTTTGAGCACCTGACGTTCCATGAATATCCTATGTATATCCTATGTTTATCCTATGTATAGCCTATGTTTATCCTATGTATATCCTATGTTTATCCTATGTATATCCTATGTGTAGGTGCAGCTGTCGTTTGTGCTCCCATTTAAAGTCATTGCAATACATTATTACTTGAATAAAATAATTTGTTATCAAACGCTGGTCTTGAGTCTTAAAAATGTAAACAAAAATGATTGTGTTTCAGCTCTAATGCTGTAGTGACCCCCCCTTGTGATTATTATAAAAGAAAAAGCTCCTGTGTCCTCCCGCGCGCTCATCCTCTGTAGGGGGGACACCTAGTGCCCAGGCGGTATTGGTAAAAGAAGGGGCCGTGCTGAGAACATGCAGGCGCGTAGACAGTGAGATGACACAGGATGCGCCCAATGACATGCATAGAACGTCCGTGTGTCTGTCTCCTGTTAGAGCAGGAAGCACAGGCATAGACAAGTAGAAATGGATAGTAGGTGGTGTATATATGTGTTTTATGGATCTGTGCAAAATAGTTATGTCTGAGAGATGAGAATGTCGGCCATTTAATTGGGGGAACATTCTGATGTGGATCTTTTCATTAACAGAGTGGCAGAGGGGTGAGGAATACATTGGTTTGCAATGCTTTCTGTACCCCTCCGGCACTCAAAGGGTGAATGTGTGTTAATGCACCTTTCTCATGGTGGCGAAATACATGGCAACACAGTTATAGTGAACTCCATATAATGAGGTAAATGCGTGAATCCTATAAATAATTGTATAAAGTATAGTAATAACAACATATGAAGAAACCTGCGTGCATGGCACACACACCCAGGGGCGGCAGTAAGGAGGAGATATTCAAACATCCTCAATACTGCCAGCCCAGGACATAGACACGGGCGTGATTTTCAGAGGATTAGGCCCCTGCTACTCCTGTGAAAATCTGTGCAAGGAGTTTGCACTTGGTTAGAACCCAGCGCATGCACACATCTCACACGTCCTACATGCTGCATGCATTTAGCAGCACTCACATGGTAAATAGCCCACTCGGGTTGGACACTAAGGAGAAATTCACATATCTCCCTCTGTGGCATGTGGATTTCTGCTGCCTCCTTCTGCTTTCCGCCTCCGTTCAGAAACGCTGACCCTATGCCCGCCATGCCCCATTCTCAGATGTGCCCACCTTACTATCCATGCTGGAGCACTTGCTCAGGCGTAAAGCTTGTATGGTGCTGTCTCTATGACTCTCTACACCCCCTCCCCTTCTGAACAGACAGTTGCAGCACCCCTACAACCCAGTAACACACAGAGCTGGGCCCCCCTCTTCTGAGTACACACTCACTAACTAACTCCTCTCCAAGGGTCTGTGTGGGCTCCAGCAAACGCCCCAAACCCCTACAAACAGCAGAGCATGGAGAAAACCTGGACCGGAGGGGGGCAGACGTCCAAAGTACTAAGTGGTTGGTTATCAAATACATGTAGGTGACAGAACAGAGCAGGCAAAAGTATTATACTGTGTGCAAAGCAGCAGATTAACCCTTTGTGGATTAATACAGTGAAAGCAACACTTTATTGTTTAGGCATGCACATTAATCTGTACGCTCAGACACCTCCCTTCATGTGTGAACTGTAATAAATGTGCTCAGTGTGTGGCTCTTAAAGGGGATGTTTAACCCCTTAACAACTTTGCCTAAATCTTTTCCTTATCAATAAATAATGGAAAGTGTATCCTTTTAAAAAAAAAAAAAAATTCCGCCCGTTTGGAGAAATTAAAAGATTAAATGTACCTCTGTACCTACTTCCGGCAGACAGTGCTGACCGGATCTGTACCGTAGTCTGAGCTTCTATCCAGTCTCCTCCGATGATGGAGCTGTCTGTCTGTCTCTAAGCTGGAGCGATCTCATTGGCAGAAATCGATTTCTCTGTATGATGGACTCCTACCTAGGTAAGTGCCTCTGTTACACACAGTAATTATATACACACACCTGACTGCTGTGTGATGGACTCCTACCTAGGTAAGCGCTTCTGTTACACACAGTAATTATATTGATACACCTGACTGCTGTGTGATGGACTCCTACCTAGGTAAGTGCTTCTGTTACACACAGTAATTATATACACACACCTGACTGCTGTGTGATGGACTCCTACCTAGGTAAGCGCTTCTGTTACACACAGTAATTATATTGATACACCTGACTGCTGTGTGATGGACTCCTACCTAGGTAAGTGCTTCTGTCACACACAGTAATTATATACATACACCTGACTGCTGTATGATGGACTCCTACCTAGGTAAGTACTTCTGTTACACACAGTAATTATATAGATATACACCTGACTGCTGTGTGATGGACTCCTACCTAGGTAAGTACTTCTGTTACACACAGTAATTATATACATACACCTGACTGCTGTATGATGGACTCCTACCTAGGTAAGTCCTTCTGTTACACACAGTAATTATATACATACACCTGACTGCTGTATGATGGACTCCTACCTAGGTAAGTACTTCTGTTACACACAGTAATTATATAGATATACACCTGACTGCTGTGTGATGGACTCCTACCTAGGTAAGTACTTCTGTTACACACAGTAATTATATACATACACCTGACTGCTGTATGATGGACTCCTACCTAGGTAAGTCCTTCTGTTACACACAGTAATTATATACATACACCTGACTGCTGTATGATGGACTCCTACCTAGGTAAGTCCTTCTGTTACACACAGTAATTATATACATACACCTGACTGCTGTATGATGGACTCCTACCTAGGTAAGTGCTTCTGTTACACACAGTAATTATATACATACACCTGACTGCTGTGTGATGGACTCCTACCTAGGTAAGTGCTTCTGTTACACACAGTAATTATATACACACACCTGACTGCTGTATGATGGACTCCTACCTAGGTAAGTGCTTCTGTTACACACAGTAATTATATAGATACGCCTGAGTGCTGTATGATGGACTCCTACCTAGGTAAGTGATTCTGTTACACACAGTAATTATATACACACACCTGACTGCTGTATGATGGACTCCTACCTAGGTAAGCACTTCTGTTACACACAGTAATTATACAGATACACCTGACTTCTGTATGATGGACTCCTACCTAGGTAAGTGCTTCTGTTACACACAGTAATTATATACATACACCTGACTGCTGTGTGATGGACTCCTACCTAGGTAAGCGCTTCTGTTACACACAGTAATTATATAGATACACCTGACTGCTGTGTGATGGACTCCTACCTAGGTAAGTGCTTCTGTTACACACAGTAATGATATAGATACGCCTGACTGCTGTGTGATGGACTCCTACCTAGGTAAGTGCTTCTGTTACACACAGTAATTATATACACACACCTGACTGCTGTATGATGGACTCCTACCTAGGTAAGTGCTTCTGTTACACACAGTAATTATATAGATACGCCTGAGTGCTGTATGATGGACTCCTACCTAGGTAAGTGATTCTGTTACACACAGTAATTATATACACACACCTGACTGCTGTATGATGGACTCCTACCTAGGTAAGCACTTCTGTTACACACAGTAATTATACAGATACACCTGACTTCTGTATGATGGACTCCTACCTAGGTAAGCGCTTCTGTTACACACAGTAATTATATAGATACACCTGACTGCTGTGCGATGGACTCCTATCTAGGTAAGCGCTTCTGTTACACACAGTAATTATATACATATACCTGACTGCTGTGGGCCCTTGCTTCTGTGTGCCTAGAGGGGAACAGCTGCATCCCACTGACGAGGTCCACATAGACCGAAACGTACGTCTGGGGTTTTGCTGTTTCTCTCGTGCGGAGAGGATTTGCCTGACATTTCGGGGCTGGACTGCCTGTGGGTGGGACCAGACTGATATGAATATGGAAATTTCCTCTCTGCAATGGCACATGGGAGCGAAAAACGTGACTTGAGCAGCACCTGAGGGGTCACACATGCCTTGAGCAATCTACTTTATTTTGCTCTTTCTCAGTGTGCGCTCGTCACATTCTTTTCGTTTGTTGTCTCCCTAAGTGGAAGGGTATCCCAGGCATGGGCCCTTGCTTCTGTGTGCCTAGAGGGGAACAGCTGCATCCCACTGACGAGGTCCACATAGACCGAAACGTACATCTGGGGTTTTGCTGTTTCTCTCGTGCGGAGAGGATTTGCCTGACATTTCGGGGCTGGACTGCCTGTGGGTGGGACCAGACTGATATGAATATGGAAATTTCCTCTCTGCAATGGCACATGGGAGCGAAAAACGTGACTTGAGCAGCACCTGAGGGGTCACACATGCCTTGAGCAATCTACTTTATTTTGCTCTTTCTCAGTGTGCGCTCGTCACATTCTTTTCGTTTGTTGTCTCCCTAAGTGGAAGGGTATCCCAGGCATGGGCCCTTGCTTCTGTGTGCCTAGAGGGGAACAGCTGCATCCCACTGACGAGGTCCACATAGACCGAAACGTACGTCTGGGGTTTTGCTGTTTCTCTCGTGCGGAGAGGATTTGCCTGACATTTCGGGGCTGGACTGCCTGTGGGTGGGACCAGACTGATATGAATATGGAAATTTCCTCTCTGCAATGGCACATGGGAGCGAAAAACGTGACTTGAGCAGCACCTGAGGGGTCACACATGCCTTGAGCAATCTACTTTATTTTGCTCTTTCTCAGTGTGCGCTCGTCACATTCTTTTCGTTTGTTGTCTCCCTAAGTGGAAGGGTATCCCAGGCATGGGCCCTTGCTTCTGTGTGCCTAGAGGGGAACAGCTGCATCCCACTGACGAGGTCCACATAGACCGAAACGTACGTCTGGGGTTTTGCTGTTTCTCTCGTGCGGAGAGGATTTGCCTGACATTTCGGGGCTGGACTGCCTGTGGGTGGGACCAGACTGATATGAATATGGAAATTTCCTCTCTGCAATGGCACATGGGAGCGAAAAACGTGACTTGAGCAGCACCTGAGGGGTCACACATGCCTTGAGCAATCTACTTTATTTTGCTCTTTCTCAGTGTGCGCTCGTCACATTCTTTTCGTTTGTTGTCTCCCTAAGTGGAAGGGTATCCCAGGCATGGGCCCTTGCTTCTGTGTGCCTAGAGGGGAACAGCTGCATCCCACTGACGAGGTCCACATAGACCGAAACGTACGTCTGGGGTTTTGCTGTTTCTCTCGTGCGGAGAGGATTTGCCTGACATTTCGGGGCTGGACTGCCTGTGGGTGGGACCAGACTGATATGAATATGGAAATTTCCTCTCTGCAATGGCACATGGGAGCGAAAAACGTGACTTGAGCAGCACCTGAGGGGTCACACATGCCTTGAGCAATCTACTTTATTTTGCTCTTTCTCAGTGTGCGCTCGTCACATTCTTTTCGTTTGTTGTCTCCCTAAGTGGAAGGGTATCCCAGGCATGGGCCCTTGCTTCTGTGTGCCTAGAGGGGAACAGCTGCATCCCACTGACGAGGTCCACATAGACCGAAACGTACGTCTGGGGTTTTGCTGTTTCTCTCGTGCGGAGAGGATTTGCCTGACATTTCGGGGCTGGACTGCCTGTGGGTGGGACCAGACTGATATGAATATGGAAATTTCCTCTCTGCAATGGCACATGGGAGCGAAAAACGTGACTTGAGCAGCACCTGAGGGGTCACACATGCCTTGAGCAATCTACTTTATTTTGCTCTTTCTCAGTGTGCGCTCGTCACATTCTTTTCGTTTGTTGTCTCCCTAAGTGGAAGGGTATCCCAGGCATGGGCCCTTGCTTCTGTGTGCCTAGAGGGGAACAGCTGCATCCCACTGACGAGGTCCACATAGACCGAAACGTACGTCTGGGGTTTTGCTGTTTCTCTCGTGCGGAGAGGATTTGCCTGACATTTCGGGGCTGGACTGCCTGTGGGTGGGACCAGACTGATATGAATATGGAAATTTCCTCTCTGCAATGGCACATGGGAGCGAAAAACGTGACTTGAGCAGCACCTGAGGGGTCACACATGCCTTGAGCAATCTACTTTATTTTGCTCTTTCTCAGTGTGCGCTCGTCACATTCTTTTCGTTTGTTGTCTCCCTAAGTGGAAGGGTATCCCAGGCATGGGCCCTTGCTTCTGTGTGCCTAGAGGGGAACAGCTGCATCCCACTGACGAGGTCCACATAGACCGAAACGTACGTCTGGGGTTTTGCTGTTTCTCTCGTGCGGAGAGGATTTGCCTGACATTTCGGGGCTGGACTGCCTGTGGGTGGGACCAGACTGATATGAATATGGAAATTTCCTCTCTGCAATGGCACATGGGAGCGAAAAACGTGACTTGAGCAGCACCTGAGGGGTCACACATGCCTTGAGCAATCTACTTTATTTTGCTCTTTCTCAGTGTGCGCTCGTCACATTCTTTTCGTTTGTTGTCTCCCTAAGTGGAAGGGTATCCCAGGCATGGGCCCTTGCTTCTGTGTGCCTAGAGGGGAACAGCTGCATCCCACTGACGAGGTCCACATAGACCGAAACGTACGTCTGGGGTTTTGCTGTTTCTCTCGTGCGGAGAGGATTTGCCTGACATTTCGGGGCTGGACTGCCTGTGGGTGGGACCAGACTGATATGAATATGGAAATTTCCTCTCTGCAATGGCACATGGGAGCGAAAAACGTGACTTGAGCAGCACCTGAGGGGTCACACATGCCTTGAGCAATCTACTTTATTTTGCTCTTTCTCAGTGTGCGCTCGTCACATTCTTTTCGTTTGTTGTCTCCCTAAGTGGAAGGGTATCCCAGGCATGGGCCCTTGCTTCTGTGTGCCTAGAGGGGAACAGCTGCATCCCACTGACGAGGTCCACATAGACCGAAACGTACGTCTGGGGTTTTGCTGTTTCTCTCGTGCGGAGAGGATTTGCCTGACATTTCGGGGCTGGACTGCCTGTGGGTGGGACCAGACTGATATGAATATGGAAATTTCCTCTCTGCAATGGCACATGGGAGCGAAAAACGTGACTTGAGCAGCACCTGAGGGGTCACACATGCCTTGAGCAATCTACTTTATTTTGCTCTTTCTCAGTGTGCGCTCGTCACATTCTTTTCGTTTGTTGTCTCCCTAAGTGGAAGGGTATCCCAGGCATGGGCCCTTGCTTCTGTGTGCCTAGAGGGGAACAGCTGCATCCCACTGACGAGGTCCACATAGACCGAAACGTACGTCTGGGGTTTTGCTGTTTCTCTCGTGCGGAGAGGATTTGCCTGACATTTCGGGGCTGGACTGCCTGTGGGTGGGACCAGACTGATATGAATATGGAAATTTCCTCTCTGCAATGGCACATGGGAGCGAAAAACGTGACTTGAGCAGCACCTGAGGGGTCACACATGCCTTGAGCAATCTACTTTATTTTGCTCTTTCTCAGTGTGCGCTCGTCACATTCTTTTCGTTTGTTGTCTCCCTAAGTGGAAGGGTATCCCAGGCATGGGCCCTTGCTTCTGTGTGCCTAGAGGGGAACAGCTGCATCCCACTGACGAGGTCCACATAGACCGAAACGTACGTCTGGGGTTTTGCTGTTTCTCTCGTGCGGAGAGGATTTGCCTGACATTTCGGGGCTGGACTGCCTGTGGGTGGGACCAGACTGATATGAATATGGAAATTTCCTCTCTGCAATGGCACATGGGAGCGAAAAACGTGACTTGAGCAGCACCTGAGGGGTCACACATGCCTTGAGCAATCTACTTTATTTTGCTCTTTCTCAGTGTGCGCTCGTCACATTCTTTTCGTTTGTTGTCTCCCTAAGTGGAAGGGTATCCCAGGCATGGGCCCTTGCTTCTGTGTGCCTAGAGGGGAACAGCTGCATCCCACTGACGAGGTCCACATAGACCGAAACGTACGTCTGGGGTTTTGCTGTTTCTCTCGTGCGGAGAGGATTTGCCTGACATTTCGGGGCTGGACTGCCTGTGGGTGGGACCAGACTGATATGAATATGGAAATTTCCTCTCTGCAATGGCACATGGGAGCGAAAAACGTGACTTGAGCAGCACCTGAGGGGTCACACATGCCTTGAGCAATCTACTTTATTTTGCTCTTTCTCAGTGTGCGCTCGTCACATTCTTTTCGTAAGTGCTTCTGTTACACACAGTAATTATATAGATATACACCTGACTGCTGTATGATGGACTCCTACCTAGGTAAGTGCTTCTGTTACACACAGTAATTATACAGATACGCCTGACTGCTGTGTGATTGACTCCTACCTAGGTAAGTACTTCTGTTACACACAGTAATTATATACATACACCTGGCTGCTGTGTGATGGACTCCTACCTAGGTAAGTGCTTCTGTTACACACAGTCATTATATAGATACACCTGACTGCTGTGTGATGGACTCCTACCTAGGTAAGCGCTTCTGTTACACACAGTCATTATATAGATACACATGACTGCTGTATGATGGACTCCTACCTAGGTAAGTGCTTCTGTTACACACAGTAATTATACAGATACACCTGACTGTTGTGATGGACTCCTACCTAGGTAAGTCCTTCTGTTACACACAGTAATTATATAGATACACCTGACTGCTGTATGATGGACTCCTACCTAGGTAAGTGCCTCTGTTACACACAGTAATTATACAGATACACCTGACTGCTGTGTGATGGACTCCTGCCTAGGTAAGTGCTTCTGTTACACACAGTAATTATATAGATACACCTGACTGCTGTATGATGGACACCTACCTAGGTAAGTGCTTGTTTTCCACACAGTAAGAGCCCTTTGTGTCTGTAGGTATAATTTCACTTTAATATACAATCCTGTGCGCAGTTTTTTACAGCTGTAAAAATGTCCCTTTAAGGTGATCCTGTCCCTGGGGGGGTGAATTCGTGTTTAATCTCGGATTTTCCCAAAGAATTCTGGGAATTAACATTGTATTTTTACAAGTGAGCGGCTGGGAGATTTACTTTGTCTGATGCTCTGTGACCTTTTTACCCCTGATCTCCCCCAGAATTCAGTGACCTGAAGGGACAAGGGCAATGAGGCTGATGTAATGAGATGTGCAGCAGTTCTGGGGCCTGGGGAGGTGGGTGATAAACTTTCCCATGGTTTTAATGGGTGTTTTAACCCCTTTAGCATTCCAGGGGGTTAAATGCCTATTTAAATCAGTAGGAGTGCTCATTTTTACCTTATGGGGCAGTTAAAATTGCCCCAGTTCTTCTCATTCATCTCCAGATCTAACAGGACAGAAACATAAGACATTATACAAACTCCTGAAGTGCAGGCATTAACCCTGTAACCGCCGGTGGAGGGGGGTAACCCATAGCAATGTGGGTTGAGGTCACTGGACTACACCACAGAGGATGAATGGGAGGAGACTACGTGACCCTTGTGTTGGAGATCTCTCTGGCGCTCAGAGGGTTCAGTCATGGACTACACAGTACAGGAACCAGTGGGCCCTGCAGGGGGCGGTATTTATACATGTCCCTGACCTAAAGCCACACGGGGTCACACCATTTCAATGAGGATTTGAACCCCATGAGTTCTGGACAGGCAAAGAGAACTCTCCAGCATTCAAGGGATTAAAAGCCCCACTTTCATTGAAAAGGAATTAGGTGAATTTTGTCCTTTATGGTTCAGTTGATCTGCCCCAGAAATGCTCCCTGTACATATACATATATGGAGCAATTCTGGGTGAAGCCAACTGTACCACAGGGGACAAGTAAACATTCCCATTGTTAACCCCCAGAGTGCCAGGGCAGTACAAGGCACATGATTGGACAGCTGTTCTGCTGTGTACATAAGCCAGCACTACAGGCGGGAGTTGGCTGCCATGAAAAGAGAAGTGTCAGCCCTCATGGGGGGTATCAGAACCCTAGTGATGATCCCTGTTATGGATCTCTCAGCCAATTCACCTGGGATGTCAGTAAAGGTGACACAAGGGGCAACATGTTTCATCCTACCTGGACTTCTGGGTAGGAGTGGGAGGGGTCAGGAAATGCATTTCACATTACAGGAGCCATGAAGGGGAAGGAACGTGTTTCATGTTATTGGTGACAGGAACTGGTTTCACATTATCGGTGACATTATGCTGAAGGTAGAGCGTTTCTCGTTACTGGTGACAAGATGGGGCAGGAATGCGTTTCACGTTACTGGTGACAAGATGGGGCAGGAATGCGTTTCACGTTACTGGTGACATGATGGGGAAGGAACGTGTTCCACATTACTGGTGACATGATGGGGAAGGAACGTGTTCCACATTACTGGTGACATGATGGGGAAGGAATACGTTTCACGTTACTGATGACATAATGGGGAAGGAATGCGTTTCACATTACTGGTGACATGATGGGGAAGGAATACGTTTCACGTTACTGGTGACATGATGGGGAAGGAATACGTTTCACGTTACTGGTGACATGATGGGGAAGGAATACGTTTCACGTTACTGGTGACATGATGGGGAAGGAATACGTTTCACGTTACTAGTGACATGATGGGGAAGGAATACGTTTCATGTTATTGGTGACATGATGGGGAAGGAATACGTTTCATGTTACTGGTGACATGATGGGGAAGGAATACGTTTCACGTTACTGGTGACATGATGGGGAAGGAGCACGTTTCATGTTACCGGTGACATGATGGGGAAGGAATACGTTTCACGTTACTGGTAACATGATGGGGAAGGAATGCGTTTCACGTTACTGGTGACATGATGAAGAAGGAATGCGTTTCACGTTACTGATGACATGATGGGGAAGGAATGCGTTTCACGTTACTGATGACATGATGGGGAAGGAATGCGTTTCACGTTACAGGAGCCATGAAGGGGAAGGAACGTGTTCCATGTTATTGGTGACAGGAACTGGTTTCACATTATCGGTGACATTATGCTGAAGGTAGAGCGTTTCTCGTTACTGGTGACAAGATGGGGCAGGAATGCGTTTCACGTTACTGATGACATGATGGGGAAGGAACGTGTTCCACATTACTGGTGACATAATGGTGAAGGAATGTATTTCACGTTACTGGTGACATGATGGGGAAGGAATGCGTTTCACGTTACTGGTGACATGATGGGGAAGGAATGTGTTTCACGTTACTGGTGTATCACGGTCCCCGTGATTCTGTGTGTCACTCTCATCTGTGTTGCTCCTGGATTGGTTGAGCTGTGTTGGCCCGCCCCTGGTTACCTGTTTTATTCCGGCCACTGGCACCTGTCAGGTGCCCTTTCGTGGTGTTTCTGAGCCAGCGTTGCTGTTGCAGTATTCCAGTATCCTGATCTACCGTGTACCGACTTGGCCTGTACCGACGACGTTCCTGTGTTCCTGTTCCGTGATTGACCCGGCCTGGCTGACTTCCTGCGTGTTCCTGATCCGGCTTGTCTGCGAATCTCCTACGGCATCCGACCCAGCCTGGCTGACGATCCTTCTCCGTTACTGATCTGGCTTGTCTGCGAATCTCCTGCGTGTCCTGACCCGGCCTGGCTGACGACTGACTCCTGCGATTGCCTCTGTTCCTGCCATTCTAACGGACGGTTCCTGTTGTCGCCTCGGCGACATTCCGATACTGCAGTGTGTGACTGAGACTCCGCTTCTCCGTTGCTTCTCCGTTGCTGAGCCTTCCATTGTTTGTCTTACGTGTGCTGAGTCCAGACCCTTACTGTGCTGTGTCGTTTTCTGTACATAGACGCTGGTGTTGCCTCATCCGATTACTGCTACTCTTCCACCTATTGCCTCAGCCTGTTACGCTGTTTCTGTGAACCGGCCGCTTGTGGGCCTCGGTAGTCGGCGGCTCTACCTTAACAGAGCAGTGGTTCCGTTACGCCTGTTGGCTGTTGGCAAGCAGTATTGGACCCAGTGGTCTCCGGTTACGCCCGTGGGGGCTATTGGATCAAGCAATCACGATACTAGTAGTCTCCGGTTACGCCCGTGGGGGCTATTGGCTCAAGTATCACGGTACTCTTGGTCTCCATTACGCCCGTGGGGGCTACCACCTTATCACCTGCAGTTCCCATTCAGTCGCAGCTATATGCTACAGCTTCACACAGTGAATGGACTTGGGTGCTATCATTCAGCACATATCGCTATATCCATCACCAAGGGTGTGCCTAACACCACATTTGAGACTGATTACCAATACTATTAACCTCTTGTTCCCTGTTTTGTGCTTCTGTACTTAGTGATTTATTACCTGTTGCACCAGGTATCTCTGCCTATATTCTGCCTATGCCAGTACTGCCCCAGTGGCGACCTTTCATTTATTTTGCTTTAAAGGGATAGTAACACTTCGTTTTAACTTTATTTTATTTTGTAGGCATTAAAAAAACATGAAGAATGATATAAGTCTTATCTCTCAAACCTTTATGGTTTATGAGATATTCACAAGCAAAGTTCCCCTCCCGCCCCTTTTACCTAGTGTAAGCCATCTCTTCTCAGATGTGAGTCTGGTTGTATGACAGTACAGATAACAGAAGGGGACAATTTTCTTTGTATGAAAACAATGAAAGCCCTTCCCCCCTTGACAAGTTTTTCAGCTTTTTCCATTATCTTAATTGAAGATTGTCCCTCTCTGCAGTCTACCTGGGCATCTCCCTTCTGATCTGGTTGAACAGGGGGGGGATACTTTGTTTGTGAATATCTCTTAAACCATAAAGGTTTGAGAGATAAGACTTATATCATTCTTCATGTTTTTTTAATGCCTACAAAATAAAATAAAGTTAAAATGAAGTATTACTATCCCTTTAATAAAACTCTATTTGTTTTATCTAACCACTGTCTGAGTGTCTGAAAACCGTAACATGGTGACATCATGGGGAAGGAGCACGTTTCACACTGGGGACGTGGTGAGGAAGGGGAGCATTTTATATCACTGCTGACATGAAAGGGAAGCATTTCACGTCATTCATGACATGATGTGCAAGGAACATGTTCCACGTCACTGGTGACATAATGGGAAAGGAACTTGTTCCATGTCACTGATGATATGGTGGGGAAGGAACGTGTTCCACATTACTGGTGACATGATGGGGAAGGAACGTGTTCCACGTCACTGGTGACATGATGGGGAAGGAACGTGTTCCACGTCACTGGTGACATGATGGGGAAGGAACGTGTTCCACGTCACTGGTGACATGATGGGGAAGGAACGCGTTCCACATCACTGGTGACATGGTGGGGAAGGAATGCGTTTCACGTTACTGGTGACATGATGGGGAAGGAATGCGTTTCACGTTACTGATGACATGATGGGGAAGGAACATGTTCCACATTACTGGTGACATGATGGGGAAGGAATGCGTTTCACGTTATTGGTGACATGATGGGGAAGGAATGCGTTTCACTTTACCGGTGACATGATGGGGAAGGAATGCGTTTCACGTTACCGGTGACATGATGGGGAAGGAATGCGTTTCACGTTACCGGTGACATGATGGGGAAGGAATGCGTTTCACGTTACTGGTGACATGATGGGGAAGCAATGCGTTTCATGTTATTGGTGACATGATGGGGAAGCAATGCGTTTCATGTTATTGGTGACATGATGGGGAAGGAGCACGTTTCATGTTACCGGTGACATGATGGGGAAGGAATGCGTTTCATGTTATTGGTGACATGATGGGGAAGGAATGCGTTTCATGTTATTGGTGACATGATGGGGAAGGAATGCGTTTCACGTTACCAGTGACATGATGGGGAAGCAATGCGTTTCATGTTATTGGTGACATGATGGGGAAGGAGCACGTTTCATGTTACCGGTGACATGATGGGGAAGGAATGCGTTTCATGTTATTGGTGACATGATGGGGAAGGAATGCGTTTCACGTTATTGGTGACATGATGGGGAAGGAATGCGTTTCACGTTACTGGTGACATGATGGGGAAGGAATGTGTTTCATGTTATTGGTGACATGATGGGGAAGGAATGCGTTTCACGTTACTGGTGACATGATGGGGAAGGAATGCGTTTCACGTTACTGGCGACATGATGGGAAAGGAATGCGTTTCATGTTATTGGTGACATAATGGGGAAGGAATGCGTTTCACGTTACTGGTGACATGATGGGGAAGGAATGCGTTTCACGTTACTGGCGACATGATGGGAAAGGAATGCGTTTCATGTTATTGGTGACATGATGGGGAAGGAATGCGTTTCACGTTACTGGTGACATGATGGGGAAGGAATGCGTTTCACGTTACTGGTGACATGATGGGGAAGGAATGCGTTTCACGTTACTGGCGACATGATGGGAAAGGAATGCGTTTCATGTTATTGGTGACATGATGGGGAAGGAATACGTTTCATGTTATTGGTGACATGATGGGGAAGGAATGCGTTTCACGTTACTGGTGACATGATGGGGAAGCAATGCGTTTCACTTTACTGGGGACATGGTGAGGAAGGGGAGCATTTCATTAATGCTAATAAAGTGTGCCGGGGGGGAGGGTCCAACACATTGCTTTGACCTCACACATATACTCCTCTCTCCAAGCCCTCTGATCCTTAGTCCACTCCCCTCACATACACTATCTGACCCCCCGTGCCTGATCTCTCTACAGACCACACATACACTATCTGACCCCCCGTGCCTGATCTCACTACAGACCACACATACACTTTCTGACCCTCCCGTGTCTGATCTCACTACAGACCTCACATACACTATCTGACCCCCCGTGCCTGATCTCACTACAGACCGCACATACACTATCTGACCCCCCGTGCCTGATCTCACTACAGACCACACATACACTATCTGACCCCCTGTGCCTGATCTCACTACAGACCACACATACACTATCTGACCCTCCGTGCCTGATCTCACTACAGACCACACATACACTATCTGACCCTCCATGCCTGATCTCACTACAGACCACACATACACTATCTGACCCTCCATGCCTGATCTCACTACAGACCACACATACACTATCTGACCCTCCCATGCCTGATCTCACTACAGACCTCACATACACTATCTGACCCCCCATGCCTGATCTCACTACAGACCACACATACACTATCTGACCCCCCGTGCCTGATCTCACTACAGACCACACATACACTATCTGCAGAGGCATAACTAGAAGCCACGGGGCCCTGGTGCAAGAATTACCATGGGCCCCCCTGACCACATTGGCCCCCCTCAACTACATTGCCCCCATCTCCACATTGCCCCCCCTCAACTACATTGCCCCCATCTCCACATTGCCCCTTCCACAATGCCCCTCTTTCTCCACAATGCCCCCGTCTCTACATTGCCCCTCAATCTCCATAATGCTCCTTCCACAATGCCCCTCGTTCTCCATAATGCCCCTTCCACAATGTGCCTACTGACCACTCCCCTCCTCCTACCTCGAGTCCCTGGTGGTCTAGCGGTGTGAGATGACAGATCTGTGCCTCATTCGGCACAGACCTCTCTCTGCATAGCAAGCTCCCGTGCGGTTCTTAGTAATTCAGAGCGCTGGGAGATGATGTCATCTCTCTGCATTACTAGAGCGCCGGCTGTCGGGAGATCAGCTGTACTGCGGCCGCATGGCGAGGGTGTCGCAGGGGGCGGCCGGGCCCCTGAGAGTGACGGGCCCGGTCGTAGGTGCGACCCCTGCGACCCCTATTGTTACACCACTGACTATCTGACCCTCCATGCCTGATCTCACTACAGACCTCACATACACTATCTGACCCTCCGTGCCTGATCTCACTACAGACCGCACATACACTATCTGACCCTCATTGCCTGATCTCACTACAGACCACACATACACTATCTGACCCTCCCATGCCTGATCTCACTACAGACCACACATACACTATCTGACCCTCCATGCCTGATCTCACTACAGACCACATTTACACTATCTGACCCTCCCATGCCTGATCTCACTACAGACCACACATACACTATCTGACCCTCCCATGCCTGATCTCACTACAGACCACACATACACTATCTGACCCTCCCATGCCTGATCTCACTACAGACCACACATACACTATCTGACCCTCCATGCCTGATCTCACTACAGACCACACATACACTATCTGACCCTCCCATGCCTGATCTCACTACAGACCGCACATACACTATCTTCCCATGCCTGATCTCACTACAGACCGCACATACAGTATCTGACCCTCCCATGCCTGATCTCACTACAGACCGCACATACACTATCTGACCCTCCCATGCCTGATCTCACTACAGACCACACATACACTATCTGACCCTCCCATGCCTGATCTCACTACAGACCACACATACACTATCTGACCCTCCATGCCTGATCTCACTACAGACCACACATTCACTATCTGACCCTCCCATGCCTGATCTCACTACAGACCTCACATACACTATCTGACCCTCCCGTGCCTGATCTCACTACAGACCGCACATACACTATCTGACCCTCATTGCTGATCTCACTACAGACCACACATACACTATCTGACCCTCCCGTGCCTGATCTCACTACAGACCACACATACACTATCTGACCCTCCCGTGCCTGATCTCACTACAGACCACACATACACTATCTGACCCTCCGTGCATGATCTCACTACAGACCTCACATACACTATCTGACCCCCCGTGCCTGATCTCACTACAGACCTCACATACACTATCTGACCCCCCATGCCTGATCTCACTACAGACCACAGATACACTATCTGACCCTCACTGCTGATCTCACTACAGACCACACATACACTATCTGACCCTCCCGTGCCTGATCTCACTACAGACCACACATACACTATCTGACCCCCCGTGCCTGATCTCACTACAGACCACACATACACTATCTGACCCCCCGTGCCTGATCTCACTACAGACCACACATACACTATCTGACCCTCCTGTGCCTGATCTCACTACAGACCTCACATACACTATCTGACCCTCCCGTGCCTGATCTCACTACAGACCGCACATACACTATCTGACCCTCATTGCCTGATCTCACTACAGACCACACATACACTATCTGACCCTCCCATGCCTGATCTCACTACAGACCACACGTACACTATCTGACCCTCCATGCCTGATCTCACTACAGACCTCACATACACTATCTGACCCTCCCGTGCCTGATCTCACTACAGACCACACATACACTATCTGACCCTCCCGTGCCTGATCTCACTACAGACCACACATACACTATCTGACCCTCCCATGCCTGATCTCACTACAGACCTCACATACACTATCTGACCCCCCGTGCCTGATCTCACTACAGACCACACATACACTATCTGACCCTCATTGCCTGATCTCACTACAGACCACACATACACTATCTGACCCTCATTGCTGATCTCACTACAGACCTCACATACACTATCTGACCCTCCATGCCTGATCTCACTACAGACCACACATACACTATCTGACCCTCCCGTGCCTGATCTCACTACAGACCACACATACACTATCTGACCCTCATTGCTGATCTCACTACAGACCACACATACACTATCTGACCCTCCATGCCTGATCTCACTACAGACCTCACATACACTATCTGACCCCCCGTGCCTGATCTCACTAAAGACCACACATACACTATCTGACCCTCCGTGCCTGATCTCACTACAGACCGCATGTACACTATCTGACCCCCTGTGCCCGGTCCCACTACAGATATAGCTTGTCATACGATGCAATATTTAGGTGTTTTAGCAGTGACATGAAGAAGCTGAATTTGTTTTGAATAAAAAAAAATATATATATACTAACAATGTGGGACGGCGTTACCCGTCAGGATATATAGGGAATTAATGCGTACACACACGGATGCAAGACAAACACACACAGAGACACACACGCAAATACACACACATTCACTGAGATGCATAAAGATCGACACAGTCATACATACATACAAATATACATACATATATACAATGCACAACATGCAGACACATAGAGTGTGATACAGACATCCAACACACGCAGTGAGGAACACACAGGCACACACAGAGACACACATGCACACACAGAAGTGAGTCATAAGGGGGTGACTTATGTGTCATTGTAATGAGTTTGTGTTTGTACTTATGCCTCCACTGTGGCATTCATTCATGTAGGTGAAATACATGTGGAAATTGCAAATACTATGGTGGAAGGTGGATCGTGCTGGCTCCCGGGGTGTGAGTACGAGAGTGAGTGACTGCGTGAGTGTGTGTGATTGAGTGAGAGTTTGTGTGTGTATGAGTGTGAGTGAGAGAATGTGAGTGTGTGAATTATTGTGTGTATGATTGAGTGTGTGTGTATGACTGAGTGTGTGTGAGAGTGTGTGTTTTTTGTCTGATGTGTTTGTGTCTGTGGTGTAGAAGTGGCAGCCATTTTGTTTTTTTTCAGTTACTTAGATAGTGGTGGGCGGGCTGGATAGTGGGGGCAGGCCAACTCCCTGCATGATTTAAATCACTCCCCCATTGAATCACCCAATGGGAGCAGTAACTCCTTCTTACTTAACCCTTTGAGTGCCAGAGGGGTACGCAACGCATTGCTTTGCAATGCGTTGTGTACCCCAGGGGCGTTGCTAGGGGTGGGCTAAGGGGGCTGAAGCCCCGAGTGTGTCAGTGGGCAGCCCCGATTGTCAGACAATGAGCAGACTCACTCCTCCTGCTGTTTATCCTGAGGCTGGCTGGCTGGCTGCTGCCCAGCAGCTTGTGGGCATATATAGCTTGGAACAGCAGGCTGCTGCCTTACTCTGTTCTCAGCTTCAGCCCACAGCCATCCGCTCCTCACTGGCTCTTCTAGCACTTCCTGGTGCTTTGCGATGAGGTCATCAACATGCACCTGAAGTACCAGAGGAGGCAGTGTGGGGCCCATGGCTCTACATTGAAACAGAAATCAGAATGGGACAGAGCAGAAGAGAAGGCATGAGGGACAGTATAGATGGGGGAAATATATGGCTACCAGTGGCAGGTAAACAAGGCTGGTGGGTGTCACATTGTACATGTGGAGAATTTGTGGGCTGGCTACCAGAGGGCAGGGGAACAAGGCTGGTGGGGTCACACAGTTTATGTAGGGAATCAGTGGCTACCAGTGGGTATTGGAATAAGGATGGTGGTGGTCATATAGTGTATGTGTAGAATCTGTGGCTTTCAGTGGGCAGGATAATAAGGCTGGTAGGGTCCTCAGTGTATGTGGGGAATCAGTGGCTACCAGTGGACAGGGTAATAAGACTGGGGGAGGTCACATAGTGTATGTAAGGAATCTGTGGCTACCAGTGGGCAGGGGAGCAAGGCTAGGGGGGTTATATAGTGCATTTAGAGAATCTGTGGCTACCAGTGAGCAGGGGTGAAAGGCTAGGGGCGTTATATAGTGTATGTAGAGAATCTGTGGCTACCAGTGGTTAGGGGAATAAGGTTGGTGGGGGGGGTCCCATAATGTATGTATGGAATCTGTGGCTATCAGTGGTTAGGGGAATAAGGTTGTTGGGGGGGTCACATAATGTATGTATGGAATCTGTGGCTATCAGTGGGCAGGGGTAAAATGCAGTTGGGAATCACATAGTGTATGTGAGGAATCTGTGGATACCAGTGGGCAGGGGGGGCACGCAGTGTATGTGGGGAATCTGTGGCTTCCAGTGGGCAGGAGAACAAGGCTGGTGGGGATGCACAATGTATGAGAGGAATCTGTGGCGACCAGTAGGCAGTTGTAGAAGGCTGGTGGGGTAACAGTGTATTTGGGGAATCTGGGCAGAGAAACATGGCTGTGACTACCAGTGGAACAAGGCTGTGGTATCATAAAGTTTATGTGCGTTGTTCTGTGGCTACCAGCGGCCAATGGAAAAATGCCGGCAATCAGACAGTGTATGATTGGCTACAGGTAACCAGTGGAACAATGATGGGGTATCACACAGTGTATGTATGGTTCTATGGATACCAGTTGCCAGTAGAAGAAGACTGAGATATCAGTTCATGTGTGGGCCCCAAATCCCTCTGTCCCTCTTTCACACCCTGGTGTCCCTCTTTTTAGGACATCAGACTGTGTGGTGGGTATTTAAGTGTATCACATTGCTCCACAGCAATAAAACTCACATTAATGTTTGTTTAAACATCATTATATTTGTTTATACATTATCTGTGTAAATAAAATACTTTGGTGTTGCTCTTGATAATTTATTCAGTTACATCAATGGCTCATATGTATTAAAGCAACCTGGTTTTATTCTGGAGTAAACCAACTGCACAATAGGGGAAAATAAAAGTTCTTAAAATCCACTGCACTTGAATAGAGTTTTTAACCTCTTGAATGCTAGAGAGGTCTCCAATGCATTGCTTTGCAATGTATTGAAGACCGCTGTAGCATTCAAGGAGTTAAAACCCCTATTTAATGTGACAGGAATTTTGATTTGTTCCCTGTGGTACAGTTGGTTTACACCACAATAACTTCAGTTTGTTAGAACAAAAAACAATGGCAAGAGTTGAACATAAAATGGCTTACTTCTTAACTCTTTGCATTGCATTATATATAGATTAGTAAAATAAACATATATGTTGTGTAAGGATAACTCACTCCAAACTACAGCGTTATCATCACTACCACTGGTGGCAGGCACTCTGTTGAATTTTGCTGTGGGTTCTAGCCCCAGATCGTTTTGGAACCTAGAAACGCCCCTGGTGTACCCCTCTGGCACTCAAAGGGTTAAGTTGAGGTAACATAGCAATATAACACACGGTGGCTCTTCAGTTGAGGCAATATAGCAATATGCTGAGGGAACAAATAGAAAGTGGTGTTTGAGGCTTGTCCTCTGTAACATACAGCAAAGCATCTCTCTCCCTTTAAGGAGAAAGGGCAAGAAACAGGAAGCAGGAAGTGGAGGAGTGATAACAGACAGTTAGTGAGGTGACTGAAGAGATGAAGAGTTAAATAAAAGAGTTGTTACTAAGTTTATCCCTGAGTTTGTATTTTATGGGAACATTACACACAGTACACATACAGTTATCTGTGGGAGGTGACACAGTGTGTATGGAGGGTTACAGTTATCTGTGGGAGGTGACACAGAGTGTATGGAGGGTTACAGTTATCTGTGGGAGGTGACACAGTGTATGGAGGTTACAGTTATCTGTGGGAGGTGACACAGTGTGTATGGAGGGTTACAGTTATCTGTGGGAGGTGACACAGAGTGTATGGTGGGTTACAGTTATCTGTGGGAGGTGACACAGAGTGTATGGAGGGTTACAGTTATCTGTGGGAGGTGACACAGAGTGTATGGAGGTTACAGTTATCTGTGGGAGGTGACACAGTGTGTATGGAGGGTTACAGTTATCTGTAGGAGGTGACACAGTGTATGGAGGATTACAGTTATCTGTGGGAGGTGACACAGAGTGTATGGAGGGTTACAGTTATCTGTGGGAGGTGACACAGAGTGTATGGAGGGTTACAGTTATCTGTGGGAGGTGACAGTGTATGGAGGGTTACAGTTATCTGTGGGAGGTGACACAGTGTGTATGGAGGGTTACAGTTATCTGTGGGAGGTGACACAGTGTGTATGGAGGTTACAGTTATCTGTGGGAGGTGACACAGTGTGTATGGAGGGTTACAGTTATCTGTAGGAGGTGACACAGTGTATGGAGGATTACAGTTATCTGTGGGAGGTGACACAGAGTGTATGGAGGGTTACAGTTATCTGTGGGAGGTGACACAGAGTGTATGGAGGGTTACAGTTATCTGTGGGAGGTGACAGTGTATGGAGGGTTACAGTTATCTGTGGGAGGTGACACAGTGTGTATGGAGGATTACAGTTATCTGTGGGAGGTGACACAGACTGTATGGAGGGTTACAGTTATCTGTGGGAGGTGACACAGTGTGTATGGAGGGTTACAGTTATCTGTGGGAGGTGACACAGTGTGTATGGAGGGTTACAGTTATCTGTGGGAGGTGACACACAGTGTGTATGGAGGGTTACAGTTATCTGTGGGAGGTGACACAGTGTGTATGGAGGGTTACAGTTATCTGTGGGAGGTGACACAGACTGTATGGAGGGTTACAGTTATCTGTGGGAGGTGACACACAGTGTATGGAGGGTTACAGTTATCTGTGGGAGGTGACACAGTGTATGGAGGGTTACAGTTATCTGTGGGAGGTGACACAGTGTGTATGGAGGGTTACAGTTATCTGTGGGAGGTGACACAGTGTATGGAGGGTTACAGTTATCTGTGGGAGGTGACACACAGTGTGTATGGAGGGTTACAGTTATCTGTGGGAGGTGACACAGTGTATGGAGGGTTACAGTTATCTGTGGGAGGTGACACAGTGTATGGAGGGTTACAGTTATCTGTGGGAGGTGACACAGTGTGTATGGAGGGTTACAGTTATCTGTGGGAGGTGACACAGTGTGTATGGAGGGTTACAGTTATCTGTGGGAGATGACACAGTGTATGGAGGGTTACAGTTATCTGTGGAAGGTGACACAGAGTATATGGAGGGTTATAGTTATCTGTGGGAGATGACACAGTGTATGGAGGGTTACAGTTATCTGTGGGAGGTGACACAGTGTATGGAGGGTTACAGTTATCTGTGGGAGGTGACACAGTGTATGGAGGGTTACAGTTATCTGTGGGAGGTGACACAGTGTGTATGGAGGGTTACAGTTATCTGTGGGAGGTGACACACAGTGTATGGAGGGTTACAGTTATCTGTGGGAGGTGACACAGTGTGTATGGAGGGTTACAGTTATCTGTGGGAGGTGACACAGTGTATGGAGGGTTACAGTTATCTGTGGGAGGTGACACAGTGTGTATGGAGGGTTACAGTTATCTGTGGAAGGTGACACAGTGTGTATGGAGGGTTACAGTTATCTGTGGGAGGTGACACAGTGTGTATGGAGGGTTACAGTTATCTGTGGGAGGTGACACAGTGTGTATGGAGGGTTACAGTTATCTGTGGGAGGTGACACAGTATGTATGGAGGGTTACAGTTATCTGTGGGAGGTGACACACAGTGTATGGAGGGTTACAGTTATCTGTGGGAGGTGACACAGAGTGTATGAAGGGTTACAGTTATCTGTGGGAGGTGACACAGTGTGTATGGAGGGTTACAGTTATCTGTGGGAGGTGACACAGTGTATGGAGGGTTACAGTTATCTGTGGGAGGTGACACAGTGTATGGAGGGTTACAGTTATCTGTGGGAGGTGACACAGAGTGTATGGAGGGTTACAGTTATCTGTGGGAGGTGACACAGAGTGTATGGAGGGTTACAGTTATCTGTGGGAGGTGACACAGAGTGTATGGAGGGTTACAGTTATCTGTGGGAGGTGACACAGTGTGTATGGAGGGTTACAGTTATCTGTGGGAGGTGACACAGTATGTATGGAGGGTTACAGTTATCTGTGGGAGGTGACACACAGTGTATGGAGGGTTACAGTTATCTGTGGGAGGTGACACAGAGTGTATGGAGGGTTACAGTTATCTGTGGGAGGTGACACAGTGTGTATGGAGGGTTACAGTTATCTGTGGGAGGTGACACAGTGTATGGAGGGTTACAGTTATCTGTGGGAGGTGACACAGAGTGTATGGAGGGTTACAGTTATCTGTGGGAGGTGACACAGTGTGTTTGTGGGGTCATGATCCTGAGTGAGAGTGTGAGTGGAGAAGGAGAAGTTATTGATATCCCCTACTTCAGGAGCGAGTGGCAGTTATATATTTTTTGTCAGTTGGATAGTGGTAGGTGGGCTGGAGGGGGCGGGCCAACTCCCTGTATGATAAACATGCCCCCATTCAATCACCCAATGGGAGCAGTAAAGTCTCCATTCAATCACCCAATAAGAGTTGTGTCTCCTAATGAGACATAAATTATGTAATGAGGCATTCTGTTCAATGTGTTTGTTTTCTGAGGAGACATAAATTATCTTCTGTGCGTGAGGTACCATAAATTATGCAATGAGGCTTATTCTTTTATATATATAGAAGATTTATATATATACTAGCAATGTGGGACGGCGTTGCCCGTCAGGATATATAGGGAATTAATGCACACACACGGATGCGAGACAAACACAGAGACACACACGCAAATGCACACGCATGCACTGAGATGCTTAAAGAGTGACAGTCATACACACATACATGCAGACACATAGAGTGTGATACAGACATGCAACACACACAGTGAGAAACACACAGGCACACACAGAGACACACACACACACAGAAGTGAGTCATAAGGGGTTGACTTATGTGTCATTGTAATGAGTTTGTGTTTGTACTTATGCCTGCAGTGTTAGTGAGTGTGTGTGATTGAGTGTGTTAGTGAGTGTGTGTGATTGAGTAAGAATGTGTGAGTGAGAGTGTGTATGATAGTGAGAGAGTGTGAGTGATTGAGGGTGTGAGTGATTGAGGGTGAGAGTGTGATTGATTGTGAGTGTGATTGTGATTGAGTGTGACTGCGAGACTTTAAGTGTGAGAGTGTGATTGAGTGTGAGACTGTGAGAGTGTGAGACTGTGAGAGTGTGATTGAGTGTGAGAGTGAGACTGTGTGAGAGTGTGATTGAGTGAGACTGTGAGAGTGTGATTGAGTGAGACTGTGTGAGTGTGATTGAGTGTGTGAGTGATTGGGTGTGAGACTGAGAGAGTGAGAGAGACTGTGTGAGACTGAGAGTGTGAGAATGTGAGTGTGAGAGAGTGTGAGAGACTGTGAGAGTGTGAGAGACTGTGAGAGTGTGAGAGACTGTGAGAGTGTGAGAGAGAGTGTGAGAGACTGTGAGACTGAGAGTGTGAGAGACTGAGACTGAGAGAGACTGTGAGACTGAGAATGAGAGAGACTGTGAGAGTGTGAGAGAGTGTGAGACTGTGAGAGTGTGAGAGAGTGTGAGACTGTGAGAGTGTGAGACTGTGAGAGAGTGTGAGACTGTGTGTGTTAGACTGTGTGTGTGAGACTGTGTGTGTGTGAGACTGTGAGAGTGTGAGAGCGTGTGAGAGTGTGCGAGACTGAGAGAGTGCGAGACAGAGAGTGCGAGACTGAGAGAGTGCGAGTGTGTGAGACTGAGAGTGTGAATGAGTGAGACTGAGAGTGTGGATGAGTGAGACAGTGAGAGTGAGAGACTGTGAGAGTGAGAGAGAGAGACTGTGAGAGTGTGAGACCGTGAGAGTGTGTGACTGAGAGTGTGAATGAGTGAGAGACTGAGAGTGTGAATGAGTGAGAGACTGTGAGAGTGAGAGACTGTGAGAGTGTGAGAGCATGTGAGACTGAGAGTGTGAATGAGTGAGAGACTGAGAGCGTGCGAGTGTGCGAGACAGAGAGTGTGTGTGTGAGAGTGTGTGTGTGTGAGAGTGTGACACTGTGTGAGAGTGAGACTGAGAGAGTGTGAGAGAGAGTGTGAGACTGTGTGTGAGAGTGTGAGACTGTGTGTGAGACTGTGAGAGTGTGAGAGAGTGTGAGAGACTGTGACAGTGTGAGAGAGAGTGTGAGACTGAGAGAGTGTGAGAGTGTGAGACTGTGTGTGAGAGTGTGAGACTGTGTGTGAGAATGTGAGACTGTGTGAGACTGTGTGACTGAGAGTGTGAGAGAGACTGTGAGACTGTGTGTGACAGAGAGAGTGCGACTGTGTGAGAGTGTGAGACTGTGTGAGAGTGTGAGACTGTGTTAGAGTGAGACTGAGAGAGTGTGAGAGAGAGTGTGAGAGTGTGAGACTGTGTGTGAGACTGTGAGAGAGTGTGAGACTGTGTGTGTGAGAGAGTGTGAGAGACTGTGTCAGTGTGAGGGACTGTGTGAGACTGTCAGTGTGAGGGACTGTGTGAGACTGTCAGTGTGAGGGACTGTGTGAGACAGAGAGACTGTGAGAGACACTGGGAGTGTGAAACTGTGTGAGACTATGAGACTGACTGTGAGACTGTGACTGTGTGAGAGACTGTGAGACAGTGTGTGAGAGAGTGTGATAGTGTAAGAGACTGTGAGAGTGTGAGGGACTGTGTGAGACTGCGAGAGAGACTGTGTGAGACTGCGAGAGACTGTGAGAGTGTGAGACTGAGACTGTGTGAGACTGCGAGAGTGTGAGACTGCGAGAGTGTGAGACTGCGAGAGTGTGAGACTGTGTGAGACTGTGACTGTGTGAGAGACTGTGTGAGACGGTGTGTGAGAGAGTGTGAGTGTAAGAGACTGTGAGAGTGTGAGGGACTGTGAGAGTGTGAGAGACTGTGTGAGACTGCGAGAGAGACTGTGTGAGACTGTGACTGTGTGAGAGACTGTGTGAGATGGTGTGTGAGAGAGTGTGAGAGTGTAAGAGACTGAAAGTGTGAGAGACTGTGTGAGTGCGAGAGAGACTGTGTGAGATTGTGAGAGTGTGAGACTGTGTGAGAGTGTGAGACTGTGTGAAAGTGTGAGACTGTGTGAAAGTGTGAGACTGTGAGAGTGTGAGAGACTGTGAGACTGCGAGAGAGACTGTGTGAGACTGCGAGAGAGACTGTGAGAGACTGTAAGAGTGTGAGACTGAGAGTGTGAGGGACTGAGAGTGTGAGGGACTGAGAGTGTGAGGGACTGTGAGAGTGTGAGGGACTGTGAGACTGCGAGAGAGACTGTGAGAGACTGAGAGTGTGAGACTGAGACTGTGTGAGACTGAGACTGTGTGAGACTGCGAGAGTGTGAGACTGAGAGTGTGAGACTGAGAGTGTGAGACTGAGAGTGTGTGAGAGACTGTGTGAGACGGTGTGTGAGAGAGTGTGAGAGTGTAAGAGACTGTGAGAGTGTGAGGGACTGTGAGAGTGTGAGAGACTGTGTGAGACTGTGAGAGAGACTGTGTGAGACTGTGACTGTGTGAGAGACTGTGTGAGACGGTGTGTGAGAGAGTGTGAGAGTGTAAGAGACAGAGTGTGAGAGACTGTGTGAGTGCGAGAGAGACTGTGTGAGATTGTGAGAGTGTGAGACTGAGAGTGTGAGACTGTGTGAAAGTGTGAGACTGTGTGAAAGTGTGAGACTGTGAGAGTGTGTGAGACTGTGAGAGTGTGTGAGACTGTGAGAGTGTGAGAGACTGTGAGAGTGTGAGAGACTGTGAGAGAGACTGTGTGAGACTGTGAGAGACTGTAAGAGTGTGAGACTGAGAGTGTGTGAGACTGAGAGTGTGAGGGACTGAGAGTGTGAGGGACTGTGAGAGTGTGAGGGACTGTGAGACTGCGAGAGAGACTGTGAGAGACTGAGAGTGTGAGACTGAGAGTGTGTGAGACTGAGAGTGTGTGAGACTGAGAGTGTGTGAGACTGCGAGGGAGACTGTGTGAGTCTGCGAGAGAGACTGTGTGAGAGTGTGAGACTGAGAGTGTGAGACTGTGTGAAAGTGTGAGACTGTGTGAGACTGTGTGAGACTGTGAGAGACTGTGAGAGACTGTGAGAGAGACTGTGTGAGACTGCGAGAGAGACTGTGAGAGACTGAGAGTGTGTGAGACGGAGAGTGTGTGAGACTGAGAGTGTGAGGGACTGTGAGAGTGTGAGGGACTGTGAGAGTGTGAGGGACTGTGTGAGACTGCGAGAGAGACTGTGTGAGACTGCGAGAGAGACTGTGAGTGTGATACTGTGAGTGTGAGACTGAGAGTGTGTGAGACTGCGAGAGAGACTGTGTGAGACTGCGAGAGAGACTGTGAGAGACTGTGAGACTGCGAGAGAGACTGTGAGAGACTGTGAGAGTGTGAGACAGAGTGTGAGACTGTGTGAAAGTGTGAGACTGTGAGAGACTGTGAGAGTGTGAGAGACTGTGTGAGACTGTGAGACTGAGAGTGTAAGAGACTGTGAGAGTGTGAGGGACTGTGAGAGACTGCTAGAGAGACTGTGTGAGACTGCGAGAGAGACTGTGAGAGTGTGAGACTGAGACTGTGTGAGACTGCGAGAGTGTGAGACTGCGAGAGTGTGAGACTGTGACTGTGTGAGAGACTGTGTGAGACGGTGTGTGAGAGAGTGTGAGAGTGTAAGAGACTGTGAGAGTGTGAGGGACTGTGTGAGACTGCGAGAGAGACTGTGTGAGACTGTGACTGTGTGAGAGACTGTGTGAGACGGTGTGTGAGAGAGTGTGAGAGTGTAAGAGACTGAGAGTGTGAGGGACTGTGAGAGTGTGAGAGACTGTGTGAGTGCGAGAGAGACTGTGTGAGACTGTGACTGTGTGAGAGACTGTGTGAGACTGCGAGAGAGACTGTGTGAGACTGTGACTGTGTGAGAGACTGTGTGAGAGAGTGTGAGAGTGTAAGAGACAGAGTGTGAGAGACTGTGTGAGTGCGAGAGAGACTGTGTGAGATTGTGAGAGTGTGAGACTGAGAGTGTGAGACTGTGTGAAAGTGTGAGACTGTGTGAAAGTGTGAGACTGTGAGAGTGTGTGAGACTGTGAGAGTGTGTGAGAGTGTGAGAGACTGTGAGAGTGTGAGAGACTGTGAGACTGCGAGAGAGACTGTGTGAGACTGTGAGAGACTGTAAGAGTGTGAGACTGAGAGTGTGTGAGACTGAGAGTGTGAGGGACTGAGAGTGTGAGGGACTGGGAGAGTGTGAGGGACTGGGAGAGTGTGAGGGACTGGGAGAGTGTGAGGGACTGTGAGACTGCGAGAGAGACTGTGAGAGACTGAGAGTGTGAGACTGAGAGTGTGTGAGACTGAGAGTGTGTGAGACAGAGTGTGTGAGACAGAGTGTGTGAGACTGAGAGGGAGACTGTGTGAGTCTGCGAGAGAGACTGTGTGAGAGTGTGAGACTGAGAGTGTGAGACTGTGTGAAAGTGTGAGACTGTGTGAGACTGTGAGAGACTGTGAGAGAGACTGTGTGAGACTGCGAGAGAGACTGTGAGAGACTGAGAGTGTGTGAGACGGAGAGTGTGTGAGACTGCGAGAGTGTGAGGGACTGTGAGAGTGTGAGGGACTGTGTGAGACTGCGAGAGAGACTGTGTGAGACTGCGAGAGAGACTGTGAGTGTGATACTGTGAGTGTGAGACTGAGAGTGTGTGAGACTGCGAGAGAGACTGTGTGAGACTGCGAGAGAGACTGTGAGAGACTGTGAGACTGCGAGAGAGACTGTGAGAGACTGTGAGAGTGTGAGACAGAGTGTGAGACTGTGTGAAAGTGTGAGACTGTGAGAGTGTGAGAGACTGTGTGAGACTGTGAGACTGAGAGTGTAAGAGACTGTGAGAGTGTGAGGGACTGTGAGAGTGTGAGGGACTGTGAGAGACTGCTAGAGAGACTGTGTGAGACTGCGAGAGAGACTGTGAGAGTTTGAGACTGAGACTGTGTGAGACTGCGAGAGTGTGAGACTGCGAGAGTGTGAGACTGTGACTGTGTGAGAGACTGTGTGAGACGGTGTGTGAGAGAGTGTGAGAGTGTAAGAGACTGTGTGAGACTGTGAGACTGAGAGTGTAAGAGACTGTGAAAGTGTGAGGGACTGTGAGAGTGTGAGGGACTGTGAGAGACTGCTAGAGAGACTGTGTGAGACTGCGAGAGAGACTGTGAGAGTTTGAGACTGAGACTGTGTGAGACTGCGAGAGTGTGAGACTGCGAGAGTGTGAGACTGTGACTGTGTGAGAGACTGTGTGAGACGGTGTGTGAGAGAGTGTGAGAGTGTAAGAGACTGAGAGTGTGAGGGACTGTGAGAGTGTGAGAGACTGTGTGAGTGCGAGAGAGATTGTGTGAGATTGTGAGAGTGTGAGACTGTGTGAAAGTGTGAGACTGTGTGAAAGTGTGAGACTGTGTGACTGTGTGAGACTGTGTGAGTGTGAGAGACTGAGAGTGTGAGAGACTGTGAGACGGCGAGAGAGACTGTGTGAGACTGCGAGAGAGACTGTGTGAGACTGTGAGACTGAGAGAGTGTGAGGGACTGTGAGAGTGTGAGGGACTGTGTGAGACTGTGAGAGAGACTGTGTGAGACTGCGAGAGAGACTGTGAGAGTGTGAGACTGAGAGTGTGAGACTGTGTGAGAGTGTGAGACTGTGTGAGAGTGTGAGACTGTGTGCGACTGTGACTGTGTGAGAGACTGTGTGAGAGTGTGAGACAGAATGTGTGCTTTGCAAAGCGTTGCTTACCCCTCTGGCACTCAAAGGGTTAAGTTGAGCTAACATAGCAATATAACACACGGTGGCTCTTCAGCAATGTAGCAATATGCTGAGGTATCAAATAGAAAGTGGTGTTTGAGGCTTGCCCTCTGTAACATACAGCAAAGCATCTCTCTCCCTTTAAGGAGAAAGGGTGGGAATCAGGAAGCAGGAAGTGGAGGAGTGACAGTTGAGACTGTGAGGTGACTGAAGAGATGATGAGTTAAATAAGAGTTGCTATTAAGTTTGTATTTTATGGGAACATTACACCCTCATACTGAAACAGAGTATATGGAGGGTTACAGTTATCTGTGGGAGGTGAAACAGTGTGTTTGTGGGGTCATGATCCTGAGTGAGAGTGTGAGTGGACCGGGAGAAGTTACTGATATCCTTACCTCAGGAGCGAGTGGCAGTTATATATTTTTTTTTTGTCAGTTGGATACTGGTGGGCGGGCTGGAGGGGGCGGGCCAACTCCCTGTATGATAAACACGCCCCCATTGAATCACCCAATGAGAGCAGTAAAGTCCCCATTCAATCACCCAATAGGAGTTGTGTCTCCTAATGAGACATAAATTATGTAATTAGACATTCTGTTCAATGCGAGTTTCTTTTCTGAGGAGACATAAATTATGTTCTGTGTGTGGGGTACCATAAATTATGCAATGAGGCTTATTCTTTTATATATATAGATATATATATATATATATATATATATATATATACACACTAGTGTAAATGCACAACATTCTGTGCGTTCGGGCAATCTCTACTGCACATGACTGCATCAGACAAACATCCACCTGCCCTTTTATATATAGGATAGACATAGGTCCTATATATAATGAGAACATTACCAATGGGAATCAGTCCTAAACAGGTGGATAGAAAAAAATTCTGAAAATGTGTCCAGCCAGCAGGGAAAAGAGAACTCCTCAAGCCCCCAGCAATGAAAGGGTTAAATGTGGCTTTCAACCCCCTTCTGTACTATAGATACTGGAGTATCCTGTAACATTCAGTGTGTTATAAACAAGGTTATCCAGCACCTGACGGGTTAAACAAGAAACAGGGCTATCTGGTATCAGGACTCTATAACCTGGGGACAGTTCATCAAGTAAAGGAGGATGAATTCTGGTGTAAACAACCTGCACTACAGGGGTAGGGTGACCAGGTCCCACTTCTAACCATTCCTGAGACTCTCAGGGTTCCCCCCAAATCTCAGAGTGAGAGAGTCCAGTGCGACCTATTATATATTCTGAGAAGTCCTGCTTGTCTTGTGTGTGTTCATACAGTGATATCTGTAAGACAGAGGGAGAAGTCCTGCTTGTCTTGTGTGTGATCATACAGTGATATCTGTAAGGCAGAGGGAGAAGTCCTGCTTGTCTTGTGTGTGATCATACAGTGATATCTGTAAGGCAGAGAGAGAAGTCCTGCTTGTCTTGTGTGTGATCATACAGTGATATCTGTAAGGCAGAGGGAGAAGTCCTGTGTCTTGTGTGTGATCATACAGTGATATCTGTAAGAAAGAGGGAGAAGTCCTGCTTCTCTTGTGTGTTCATACAGTGATATCTGTAAGGCAGAGGGAGAAGTCCTGCTTGTCTTGTGTGTGATCATACATTGATATCTGTAAGGCAGAGGGAGAAGTCCTGCTTGTCTTGTGTGTGATCATACAGTGATATCTGTAAGGCAGAGGGAGAAGTCCTGCTTGTCTTGTGTGTGTGATCATACAGTGATATCTGTAAGGCAGAGGGAGAAGTCCTGCTTGTCTTGTGTGTGGTCATACAGTGATATCTGTAAGGCAGAGGGAGACGTCCTGTTTGTCTTGTGTGTGTTCATACAGTGATATCTGTAAGAAAGAGGGAGAAGTCCTGCTTGTCTTGTGTGTGTTCATACAGTGATATCTGTAAGAAAGAGGGAGAAGTCCTGCTTGTCTTGTGTGTGTTCATACAGTGATATCTGTAAGAAAGAGGGAGAAGTCCTGCTTGTCTTGTGTGTGTTCATACAGTGATATCTGTAAGACAGAGGGAGAAGTCCTGCTTGTCATGTGTGTGTTCATACAGTGATATCTGTAAGAAAGAGGGAGAAGTCCTGCTTGTCTTGTGTGTGTTCATACAGTGATATCTGTAAGAAAGAGGGAGAAGTCCTGCTTGTCTTGTGTGTGTTCATACAGTGATATCTGTAAGACAGAGGGAGAAGTCCTGCTTGACTTGTGTGTGATCATACAGTGATATCTGTAAGGCGGAGGGAGAAGTCCTGGTTGTCCTGTGTGTGATCATACAGTGATATCTGTAAGGCAGAGGGAGAAGTCCTGCTTGTCATGTGTGTGATCATACAATGATATCTGTAAGGAAGAGGGAGAAGTCCTGCTTGTCTTGTGTGTGATCATACAGTGATATCTGTAAGGCAGAGGGAGAAGTCCTGTTGTCTTGTGTGTTATCATACAGTGATATCTGTAAGGTAGAGGGAGAAGTCCTGCTTGTCTTGTGTGTGATCATACAGTGATATCTGTAAGGCAGAGGGAGAAGTCCTGTTGTCTTGTGTGTTATCATACAGTGATATCTGTAAGGCAGAGGGAGAATTCCTGCTTGTCTTGTGTGTGATCATTCAGTGATATATGTAAGACAGAGGGAGAAGTCTTGCTTGTTTTGTGTGTGTTCATACAGTGATATCTGTAAGGCAGAGGGAGAAGTCCTGTCTGTATTGTGTGTGATCATACAGTGATATATGTAAGGTAGAGGGAGAAGTCCTGCTTGTCCTGTGTGTGATCATACAGTGATATCTGTAAGGCAGAGGGAGAATTCCTGTTTGTCTTGTGTGTGATCATACAGTGATATCTGTAAGGGAGAGGGAGAAGTCCTGCTTGTCTTGTGTGTGTTCATACAGTGATATCTGTAAGACAGAGGGAGAAGTCCTGTTGTCTTGTGTGTGATCATACAGTGATATCTGTAAGGCAGAGGGAGAAGTCCTGCTTGTCTTGTGTGTGGTCATACAGTGATATCTGTAAGGCAGAGGGAGAAGTCCTGTTTGTCTTGTGTGTGATCATACAGTGATATCTGTAAGGCAGAGGGAGAAGTCCTACTTGTCTTGTGTGTGATAATACAGTGATATCTGTAAGGCAGAGGGAGAAGTCCTGCTTGTCTTGTGTGTGTTCATACAGTGATATCTGTAAGGCAGAGGGAGAAGTCCTGCTTGTCTTGTGTGAGATCATACAGTGATATCTGTAAGGCAGAGGGAGAAGTCCTGCTTGTCTTGTGTGTGATCATACAGTGATATCTGTAAGGCAGAGGGAGAAGTCCTGCTTGTCTTGTGTGTGATCATACAGTGATATCTGTAAGGCAGAGGGAGAAGTCCTGCTTGTCTTGTGTGTGTTCATACAGTGATATCTGTAAGGCAGAGGGAGAAGTCCTGTGTCTTGTGTGTGATCATACAGTGATATCTGTAAGGCAGAGGGAGAAGTCCTGTGTCTTGTGTGTGATCATACAGTGATATCTGTAAGGCAGAGGGAGAAGTCCTGTTTGTCTTGTGTGTGATCATTCAGTGATATCTGTAAGGCAGAGGGAGAAGTCCTGTTTGTCTTGTGTGATCATACAGTGATATCTGTAAGGTAGAGGGAGAAGTCCTGCTTGTCTTGTGTGTGATCATACAGTGATATCTGTAAGGCAGAGGGAGAAGTCCTGTTTGTCTTGTGTGTGATCATACAGTGATATCTGTAAGGCAGAGGGAGAAGTCCTGCTTGTCTTGTGTGTGATCATACAGTGATATCTGTAAGGCAGAGGGAGAAGTCCTGCTTGTCTTGTGTGTGTTCATACAGTGATATCTGTAAGGCAGAGGGAGAAGTCCTGTGTCTTGTGTGTGATCATACAGTGATATCTGTAAGGCAGAGGGAGAAGTCCTGTGTCTTGTGTGTGATCATACAGTGATATCTGTAAGGCAGAGGGAGAAGTCCTGTTTGTCTTGTGTGTGATCATTCAGTGATATCTGTAAGGCAGAGGGAGAAGTCCTGTTTGTCTTGTGTGTGATCATACAGTGATATCTGTAAGGTAGAGGGAGAAGTCCTGCTTGTCTTGTGTGTGATCATACAGTGATATCTGTAAGGCAGAGGGAGAAGTCCTGTTTGTCTTGTGTGTGATCATTCAGTGATATCTGTAAGTTGTTGTGTATTAATGTCTCACTGAGGACGAATTGGATCACCTCTCAGTTACAGTACGCAGGGACACATTGCAGAGAATCTACATTCTGGTAGCTATAAGGGTTAATATTTAGAAGACATCAAGGTCAGCCCATTGTGAATGTTCCAGGTTTGCGTGTAACTGGGAAGATGTGTGAACACTGCGCACTGCATGGCTGGTTGGACTTGGTCCAGGAACAGGCAATTTCCCACCGGTCAGATGACCACAGAGGAGAATGAAAACTCTGCCAATGTCCATTGATTTAAACGGGCCTTTTAACTGCTTCAGTGCTAGAGACCTCTCTAACGCATAGTAAAACAATGAATTGGAGAACTCCATAGTTCCCTATCTGATCTTGTATCAGGACTGTATCCGATCTTGTATCAGGACTGTATCAGAATTGTATCAGATCTTGTATCAGGACTGTATCAGAATTGTATCAGATCTTGTATCGGGACTGTATCCAATCGACTGCATCCAATCTTGTATCAGGACTGTATCCCATCTTGTATCAGGACTGTATCAGAATTGTATCAGATCTTGTATCGGGACTGTATCAGAAATGTACCAGATCTTGTATCAGGACTGTATCAGAAATGTATCAGATCTTGTATAAGAAATGTATCAGATCTTGTATCAGGACTGTATCCAATCGACTGCATCCAATCTTGTATCAGGACTGTATCCCATCTTGTATCAGGACTGTATCAGATCTTGTATCAGGACTGTATCAGAATTGTATCAGATCTTGTATCAGATCTTGTATCGGGACTGTATCAGAAATGTACCAGATCTTGTATCAGGACTGTATCAGAAATGTATCAGATCTTGTATCAGGACTGTATCAGAAATGTATCAGATCTTGTATCAGAAATGTATCAGATCTTGTATCAGGACTGTATCAGAAATGTACCAGATCTTGTATCAGGACTGTATCAGAAATGAATCAGATCTTGTATCAGGACTGTGTCCAATCGACTGCATCCAATCTTGTATCAGGACTGTATCCCATCTTGTATCAGAACTGTGTCAGATATTGTTTCAGAACTGTATCAGATCTTGTATCAGGACTGTATCCAATCGACTGTATCCAATCTTGTATCAGGACTGTATCCCATCCTGTATCAGATCTTGTATGAGAACTGTATCAGATCTTGTATCAGGACTGTATCCGATTTTGGATCAGGACTGTATCAGATCTTGTATCAGGACTGTATCAGATCTTGTATCAGGACGGTATCAGATCTTGTATCAGGACTGTATCAGATCTTGGTGTATAATTCTTACTATTCAGGGAATGAGTTGAAATGTACAAGGACCATCTCCAGGAGTCACAAGTGTATTTGAGCCACCCTCAGTCCACCTGACCTCAAGGCAATGCTCAGAATGTGTACGTCTGACCCCTGACACTTGGCCCTCACTCTTGCCTCCTCGCTGTACAGCCAACATCCCAGCAGCTGCTACATTTCACTTGTTGTAGGACAATCTGTGTCACTGAGGCCTCAGTCAGTAATGTCACTAACCCTATATGGCAGTTTGGATAAAGTATTAAAGAGAACAATAAGTATTGTTATTGTGTTCAGTACTTTTTGGGGGGAAGGCATTCTGGGTTTAAACCCAGCCTTTATTTTAATGAATGTGTAAAGGTGTGCACATTAAAACTGAATCCCTGGGCACACCTTTTACCCACCCATGTGAATGTCCAGCCAGGGCAACCAAAACTGTCCTCTTCCATGTGTCCTGATCCATCAGGTTTAACCAGAATCAGATCTGATGTTTGAAGATCACTTTATGGAGGAGAACCCAGAATTTCTCAGGGAACAATCTGCCATGATTTTGGAGCTCCTTAAAGGGGATACTAATGGTTAATCCTTATAGTCCTCCCTAAGATTAACCAGTGAGTATCTTTACTGGTTATGACCTTTGTTTCACCTTAAATGTCATATTTGACCATATTTTATGTGATTTTCAGTGTCTCCAGTAGCGGCACCATCTTTCTTTTCCCTGCAGTGCAACGTGCTCTGTACCTATTTGCAGATGGACGCTGGTGATCTGCTCCTTCTGAAATCACAAAGCCAGTCTCGTGATAGTGAGTCCCCATTGTTCTTTCATGCAGTGATGTTCACATCATTGCATCATAAAAGGGGCAGGTTTTCACACCACGGGAATTGTCTTCTTGGATGTCGCCAAAGCATTCGACAGAGTCTGGCACAAGGGACTGCTGCACAAGATGATTGGCCTGGGATTTCCAAACTACCTGGAAAGACAATTGCAAACTACCTGGGAGAGCGCACCTTCCATGTCGCCATGCGGTCTGAGATGTCCTCATCACATCCCATCCGAGCAGGCGTGCCACAGGGATCGAACCTCGGACCCTTTCTGTTCAACATCTTCACCAGTGACATCCCGACAGATCTGTACAAGACCGACCTGGCACTGTATGCGGATGATGTCGCAATCATCTCCCAGTCATTCAGCGAAAAGGAAGTGGCGAAGAATCTGCAAGCATCATTAGATACCATCTCAACCTGGTACAGCGACTGGCGAATAGAACTCAACATCAGCAAGACAACTGCAACGCTGTTCACCAGAAAGAAGATCAAGGAGCACCCGCACATCAGCCTCAATAGGGAGACCATCAAGTGGGAGAGCAGCAGCCGCTACCTCGGTGTGACCCTGGACAGCAAGCTCAACTGGGGACGCCATATTGAGAATACTCAGCAGAAGGCAACAGGAAAGATGGCAGCACTGTACCCACTCCTGAAGACCAAGTCCATGCCACTACGGACAAAGATTAACGTCTACAAGGTAATCATCAGACCTACTCTGATGTATGCCTCCCCAGCATGGATCACTTGCCATGAGCGACACCGGAAGAGTCTTCAGAGAGTCCAGAACAAGGCCCTGCGGATATCGTCCGAAGCTCCAAGATTCGTAAGGACAGCTGATCTTCACAGGGAGCTGGACATCGAGATGTTGGATGAACACCTAGAGAAGCTGAGTAAGAACTTCTGCCAAGGACCGGATCAGAACCCGAAACCCCTTCGACCGCTACCCGCGGCCCATCACAGAGAAGACCCTGTGAAACCAACCCAATTGTGACAAGTCAACACAGACCAAGAAGAATCCAAACCTGCGACTTCAAACCCAACCCGAGAAGATGGAGTAGGGAGGCACAAGCCTCGGTATCCAAAAATCACCGCTGATGGATAAAATCTATCAGCAAGAAGAAGACAACTGGCGTGACTACCAGCATGTGCGTTTTCACCTCTACAGGATCCGTCCAGTCAAGCGCCTGGATTTCAGGTCTGGAACAGCGCTACATGATGCTGACAAAAGGGGTGGGAGGGGGGAACTTCAGAATCGTATTCCACAGCATTTCACCAGCTTCAGCGACTGTGAGATGAACCATCCAAGGTAGCAAATTACACTACAGAATATTAAGGTTCCTGGAAATGAAGTTCTACTGCCTCTTTAACCCCTGAGTCACCACACTCTGGGCTGAGGAGACTCCGTCTGCTCACAATTACCCGTTTTGGTAATGGGAAATCTAATCACATTATGTCCACTCACAATTTACCCCATTTCAAACCTGTATGAGTGACACACCCCACCCGAAATCTTTCCTTCTCCGTTACTTCTTCACTTTACTTTCTTGATGCAAAACTCAGACATCAGATCTGTGTAAAATGCACCTGTAGAGAAGTTCCACTTATTTTTTTGGAATATAAATAGTTTTTGTGGAATTAACTCTTTGAGTGCCAGCAGGGTACGCAACACATTACAAAGCAATATGTTGCATGCCCCTCTGTCGCCTAAAGTGTTAATAATAATTTTTAGTAATCAGTCTGGCACATTATGCTAATTAGTTTATGTGCTGGGCCAATATTACCCTGTGATATGAATGTATCTAGTCCACACACTGTGATATGAATGGATCTAGTCCACACACTGTGATATGAATGGATCTAGTCCACACACTGTGATATGAATGGATCTAGTCCACACACTGTGATATGAATGGATTTAGTCCACACACTGTGATATGAATGGATCTAGTCCACACACTGTGATATGAATGTATCTAGTCCACACACTGTGATATGAATGGATCTAGTCCACACACTGTGATATGAATGGATCTAGTCCACACACTGTGATATGAATGGATCTAGTCCACACACTGTGATATGAATGGATCTAGTCCACACACTGTAATATGAATGGATCTAGTCCACACACTGTGATATGAATGGATCTAGTCCACACACTGTGATATTAATGGATCTAGGCAGAGTCCACACACTGTGATATGAATAGATCTAGTCCACACACTGTGATATGAATGGATCTAGTCCACACACTGTGATATGAATGGATCTAGTCCACACACTGTGATATGAATGGATCTAGTCCACACACTGTGATATTAATGGATCTAGGCAGAGTCCACACACTGTGATATGAATAGATCTAGTCCACACACTTTGATATGAATGGATCTAGCCCACACACTGTGATATGAGTGGATATAGGCAGAGCCCACACACACTGTGATATGAATGGATCTAGTCCACACACTGTGATATGAGTGGATCTAGGCAGAGCCTGCACATACACTGTGATATGAATGGATCTAGGCAGAGTCCACACACTGTGATATGAATAGATCTAGTACACACACTGTGATATGAAAGGATCTAGTCCACACACTGTGATATGAATGGATCTAGGCAGAGTCCACACACTGTGATATGAATGGATCTAGTCCACACACTGTGATATGAATGGATCTAGGCAGAGTCCACACACTGTGATATGAATGGATCTAGTCCACACACACTGTGATATGAATGGATCTAGTCCACACACTGTGATGTGAATGGATCTAGTCCACACACTGTGATATGAATGAATCTAGTCCACACACTGTGATATGAATGTATCTAGTCCACACACTGTGATGTGAATGGATCTAGTCCACACACTGTGATATGAATGGATCTAGTCCACACACTGTGATATGAATGGATCTAGGCAGAGTCCACACACTGTGATATGAATGGATCTAGTCCACACACACTGTGATATGAATGGATCTAGTCCACACACACTGTGATATGAATGGATCTAGTCCACACACACTGTGATATGAATGGATCTAGTCCACACACACTGTGATATGAATGGATCTAGGCATAGTCCACACACTGATATGAATGGATCTAGTCCACACACACTGTGATATGAATGTATCTAGTCCACACACTATGATATGAATGTATCTAGTCCACACACTGTGATATGAATGGATCTAGTCCACACACTGTGATATGAATGGATCTAGTCCACACACTGTGATATGAATGGATCTAGGCAGAGTCCAAACACTGTGATATGAATGGATCTAGGAAGAGTCCACACACTGTGATATGAATGGATCTAGTCCACACACTGTGATATGAATGTATCTAGGCAGAGCCCACACACACTGTGATATGAATGAATCTAGTCCACACACTGTGATATGAATGTATCTAGGCAGAGTCCACACACTGTGATATGAATGGATCTAGTCCACACACTGTGATATGAATGGATCTAGACAGAGTCCACACACTGTGATATGAATGGATCTAGGCAGAGTCCACACACTGTGATATGAATGGATCTAGTCCACACACTGTGATATGAATGGATCTAGTCCATACATTGTGATATGAATGGATCTAGTCCAGACACTGTGATATGAATGGATCTAGTCCACACACTGTGATATGAATGGATCTAGTCCACACACTGTGATATGAATGGATCTAGTCCACACACACTGTGATATGAATGGATCTAGTCCACACACACTGTGATATGAATGGATCTAGGCATAGTCCACACACTGATATGAATGGATCTAGTCCACACACACTGTGATATGAATGTATCTAGTCCACACACTATGATATGAATGTATCTAGTCCACACACTGTGATATGAATGTATCTAGGCAGAGCCCACACACACTGTGATATGAATGAATCTAGTCCACACACTGTGATATGAATGTATCTAGGCAGAGTCCACACACTGTGATATGAATGGATCTAGTCCACACACTGTGATATGAATGGATCTAGACAGAGTCCACACACTGTGATATGAATGGATCTAGGCAGAGTCCACACACTGTGATATGAATGGATCTAGTCCACACACTGTGATATGAATGGATCTAGTCCATACACTGTGATATGAATGGATCTAGGCAGAGTCCACACCCTGTGATATGAATGGATATAGTCCACACACTGTGATATGAATGGATCTAGTCCACACACTGTGATATGAATGGATCTAGTCCACACACTGTGATATGAACCAGTAGCATTGCCAGGGGGCCAACACAAATGACTGGCCCCCCCATGTGCCCCCCCACCCAGACTTACAGCTTCTTTTTCCAAATTGTCTAAAAACTCCGAAAGAAGCACTTATACTCACCAGGATCAAGAGCGGACAGGGCATTGATTCAATCCCGTCTTGATTCTGGCGAGTATAAGCGCTTCCTATTGAATCTATGTCTCAGACTGAGTCCTCACTGCGCAGCCGGCAGGGAAGCTTCAACCATGTGAACTGTGCATGTGTACGTGCAGTGATAAGTGATGACGCGTATGGTCAATACATAGGCTTGGCCCCATGATGCAGCAGGCCTTCAGCGCTCCAAGCTGTCATTTTGTTTTCTCCACAGTGACGTCCCAGCAGAGTAGTAGGCAATACCCCAAGCCAGACAGGTCCAGGACTCAGAAGGGAGTCAGATTGGAGACACTGAGCCTGAGGGAGTCATCCACTTCTTCTGTTCCAGACCACAGAGACCCGGTCACTACTGTGACCTGAGCCTGAGGAGGAGAGAGCCGCTCAGCATGCAGTCAGTGACAGGGCAGAGGACTCAGAGAGAGCCACAGGCGGCCAGAATCAGGAGGTGAACACCGCAGACTGACTCAGACGGTCACTGACGGTCAGTGTGAGCACTATTGGCCACCAGGACAAGGACAGAGGGAAGGGAGAGGCGAGGAGACTCCGAGACAAGAAGGGTGGAGTGGACTCACTGGAGGACTGTCTGGACACATCTGGCCCAGCCAGGCCAATAGCCATACCCAGCCCTCTGTCAATCCATCCCTTTGGGCCACAGCCAGACAGACAAAATCCAGCTCTCAGACAGCTAGGCCAAATCCAGACAGCCAGGCCAAATCCAGCCAGCAGATAGCCAGGCCAAATCCAGCTCTCAGACAGCTAGGCCAAATTGAGACAGCCAGGCCAAATCCAGACAGCCAGACCAGATCCAGCCCCCAGACAGCCAGGCCAAATCCAGCCCTCATACAGCCAGGCCAAATCCAGCCAGCCTCAGACTACCAGGCCAAATCCAGCCAGCCTCAGACTACCAGGCCAAATCCAGCCCTCAGACTACCAGGCCAAATCCAGCCAGCCTCAGACTACCAGGCCAAATCCAGCCCTCAGACTACCAGGCAAAATCCAGCCAGCCTCAGACTACCAGGCCAAATCCAGCCCTCAGATAGCCAGGCCAAATACAAAAGCCAGACCAAATCCAGCCCCGAGACAGCCTGGCCAAATCCAGCCCCCAGACAGCCAGGTCAAATGCATCCCTCAGATGGCCTGGCCAAATCCAGACAGCCAGACCAGATCCAGCTTCCAGACAGCCAGGTCAAATGCATCCCTCAGATAGCCTGGCCAAATCCAGCCAGCCGGGCCAAATCCAGTCCTCAGACAGCCAGGCCATATTCAGCCAGCCAGGCCAAATCCAGCCGTAAGCCAGCCAGCCATATCAAAATCCAGCCAGCCCTCAGACAGCCAGGCCAAATCCAGCCAGCCCTCAGACAGCCGGGCCAAATCCAGCCAGCCCTCAAACAGCTGGGCCAAATCCAGCCCTCAGCCAGCCGGGCCAAATCCAGCCAGCACTCAGTCAGCCGGGCCAAATTCAGCCAGAACTCAGCCAACCGGGCCAAATTCAGCCAGAACTCAGCCAACCGGGCCAAATCCAGCCAGAACTCAGCCAACCGGGCCAAATCCAGCCAGAACTCAGCCAACCGGGCCAAAGCCAGCCATCCCTCAGCCAGCCGGGCCAAATCCAGCCCTCAGTCAGCCCTCAGACAGCCGGGCCAAATCCAGCCCTCAGTCAGCCAGCCAGGCCAAATCCAGTCAGCCCTCAGACAGCCGGGCCAAATCCAGCCCTCAGATAGTTAGGCCAAGTCCATCCAGACCTCAGACAGCTGGGCGAAATCCAGCCCTCAGCCAGCCAGGCCAAATCCAGCCCTCAGCCAGCCAGGCCAAATCCAGTCAGCCCTCACAGAGCCGGGCCAAATCCAGCCCTCAGACAGCCGGGCCAAATCCAGCCAGCCCTCACAGAGCCAGGCCAAATCCAGCCATCCCTCACAGAGCCGGGCCAAATCCAGCCCTCTGCCAGCCAGGCCAAATCCAGCCAGTCTTCAGACAGCCGGGCCAAATCCAGCCCTCACACAGCCAGGTAAAATCCAGCCCTCAGCCAGACGGGCCAAATCCAGCCAGCCCTCAGCCAGCCAGGCCAAATCCAGCCCTCAGCCAGCCGGGCCAAATCTAGCCAGCCTTCAGACAGCCGGGCCAAATCCAGCCCTCAGCCAGCCAGACCAAATCCATCCAGCCCTCAGCCAGCCGGGCCAAATCCAGCCCTCAGACAGCCGGGCCAAATCCAGCCCTCAGCCAGCCGGGCCAAATCCAACCAGGCCAAATCCAGCCAGCCGGGCCAAATCCAGCCAGTCCTCAGAGAGCCGGGCCAAATCCAGCCCTCAGACAGCCGGGCCAAATCCAACCAGGCCAAATCCAGCCAGCCGGGCCAAATCCAGCCCTCTGTCAGCCAGGTGGGCCAAATCCAGCCAGCCCTCAGCCACCAGTGTCAAATCCAGCCAGCGCTCAGATAGCCAGGCCAAATCCAGTCAGCCAGGCCAAATCCAGCCCTCAGCTAACAGTGTCAAATCCAGCCAATGCTCAGATAGCCAGGCCAAATCCAGCCAGTCGGGTCAAAACCAACCAGCCAGGCCAAATCCAGCCCTCAGCCAGCCAGCCGGGCCAAGTCCAACCAGCCGTTAGACACCTGGGCCAAATCCAGCCCTCATCCAGCCGGGCCAAATCCAGGCAGCCCTCAGACAGCCGAGCCAAATCCAGCCCTCAGACAGCCGAGCCAAATCCAGCCCTCAGACAGCTGGGCCAAATCCAGCCAGACCTCAGCCAGCCAGGCCAAATCCAGCCAGCCGGGCCAAATCTAGTGAGCCCTCAGCCAGCCGGGCCAAATCCAGCCAGCACTCAGCCACCCGTGCCAAATCCAGATAGCCGGGCCAAATCCAGCCAGCCCTCAGACAGCCAGGCCAAATCCAGCCAGCACTCAGCCACCTGGGCCAAATCCAGTCAGCCAGACCAAATCCAGCCCTCAGCCAGCCGTGCCAAATCCAGCTAGAATTCAGCCAGCCGGGCCAAATCCAGCCCTCAACCAGCCGGGCCAAATCCAGCCCTCATCCAGCCGGGCCAAATCCAGCCAGAACTCAGCCAACCGGGCCAAATCCAGCCAGAACTCAGCCAGCCGGGCCAAATCCAGCCCTCATCCAGCTGGGCCAAAGCCAGCCATCCCTCAGCCAGCCGGGCCAAATCCAGCCCTCAGTCAGCCAGCCAGGCCAAATCCAGTCAGCCCTCAGACAGCCGGGCCAAATCCAGCCCTCAACCAGCCGGGCCAAATCCAGCCCTCATCCAGCCGGGCCAAATCCAGCCAGAACTCAGCCAACCGGGCCAAATCCAGCCAGAACTCAGCCAGCCGGGCCAAATCCAGCCCTCAGCCAACCGGGCCAAAGCCAGCCATCCCTCAGCCAGCCGGGCCAAATCCAGCCCTCAGTCAGCCCTCAGACAGCCGGGCCAAATCCAGCCCTCAGTCAGCCAGCCAGGCCAAATCCAGTCAGCCCTCAGACAGCCGGGCCAAATCCAGTCAGCCCTCAGACAGCCGGGCCAAATCCAGTCAGCCCTCAGACAGCTGGGCCAAATCCAGCCCTCAGATAGTTAGGCCAAGTCCATCCAGACCTCAGACAGCTGGGCGAAATCCAGCCCTCAGCCAGCCAGGCCAAATCCAGCCCTCAGCCAGCCAGGCCAAATCCAGTCAGCCCTCACAGAGCCGGGCCAAATCCAGCCCTCAGACAGCCGGGCCAAATCCAGCCAGCCCTCACAGAGCCGGGCCAAATCCAGCCATCCCTCACAGAGCCGGGCCAAATCCAGCCAGCCCTCACAGAGCCGGGCCAAATCCAGCCAGCCCTCACAGAGCCGGGCCAAATCCAGCCAGCCCTCACAGAGCCGGGCCAAATCCAGCCAGCCCTCAGACAGCCGGGCCAAATCCAGCCAGCCCTCAGACATCCGGGCCAAATCCAGCCCTCAGCCAGCCAGGCCAAATCCAGCCCTCAGCCAGCCAGGCCAAATTCAGCCTTCAGACAGCCGGGCCAAATCCAGCCAGCCCTCAGCCAGCCAGACCAAATCCATCCAGCCCTCAGCCAGCCGGGCCAAATCCAGCCCTCAGACAGCCGGGCCAAATCCAGCCCTCAGCCAGCCGGGCCAAATCCAACCAGGCCAAATCCAGCCAGCCGGGCCAAATCCAGCCAGTCCTCAGAGAGCCGGGCCAAATCCAGCCCTCAGAGAGCCGGGCCAAATCCAGCCCTCAGACAGCCGGGCCAAATCCAACCAGGCCAAATCCAGCCAGCCGGGCCAAATCCAGCCCTCTGTCAGCCAGGTGGGCCAAATCCAGCCAGCCCTCAAACAGCTGGGCCAAAACCAGCCCTCAGCCAGCCAGACCAAATCCATCCAGCCCTCAGCCAGCCGGGCCAAA
>CM074722.1:509988521-510123521 GCA_037306005.1 Rhinophrynus dorsalis | reverse complement strand
AATAGGGGATAGACATACAGGGATATTAAATAGTACAAATCATATGTGGAGAACAGAAGGATCAGAGGGCCCCCTGCTGGTGAGATCTTACAGTCTAGAAGAAGGTAGGTTTGATACAGAAGGTGTAAGTGCTATTGGGTGTAAGTGCCTCCTGCCACATGAGCTGCCAGTCAGTGGGTGGGAGTGAGAAGTGCTAGTGAGTGCAGTGTCCAGAGATGGGGTGGTACTTGGTGATAATGTTTATGGAGGTAGTTGATAGGCCTCCCTGAAGAGGTGAGTTTTCAGGGAGCGTCTGAAGATCTGAAGGCTGGGGGAGAGTCTGATGGGGCGGGGGAGGGAATTCCAGAGCTTGGGTGCAGCACGGGAGAAGTCCTGTAGGCGGGAGTGGGAGGTTGTAATGAGAGATGTGGAGAGGAGAAGGTCCTGTGCAGAACGAAGATGGCGAGTGGGAGTGTATTTGGAAATGAGAGAAGAGATATAGGGGGGTGAGGTGTTAGTAAGGGCTCTGTAGGTGAGCACCAGGATTTTGAATTTAATTCTGTGTGCTAATGGGAGCCAGTGTAGGGATTGGCAGAGGGGACTGGTGTTGGAGAAGCGGCTGGTTAGGTAGATAGCATCACTACAACTGTCCATACCTGAATCACGGAAATGTAGGAGAAACCATGTACTTAATTGCTGAAAAAGACAACATTTTAAAGTGAAAAAATAAATAGTCCCAAAAATGCACACTACCTGCACCCATCCATTCAAAATGAGCTTCTTTCAATTATGGCTGCTCTTATTCAAGAATGTATAGCAGAAAGCCTTAACCCCTTAAGGATCATTGACGTACCCGGACCGTCATGCTGGTCCGGCACTTAAGGACCAGTGACGGTCCTGGTACATCACGTACTTTTACTCACCGCGCTCCTGAAGTATCACACTGAGTAATACAGGGGACTGAAGTTGATTGCTCCAAGACTGGAGAGATCTCTTTCAGTCCCTCGTTCGGCGTGCCGGCACACGTGATCAGTCATGTGAGGCAGCACATCGAACTTCCCAATCTGGTCCTTAAAGGACCACACACTCCAGGACCGCTGGTCCTTAAGGGGTTAAAGATAGTCCATTCCCAATTCTTGCTGATGAAACAAAAGATCTAAGCAAAACAGAGCAATTGTCAGTTGTAGTGAGATACTTTCATGTAGGCAAAGTTCTGTAAAAACACACAAGTACATAGCTTCACATTATCATGTCTGGCAGCAAAACAAAAACACACAAGTACATAGCTTCACATTATCATGTCTGGCAGCAAAACAAAAACACACAAGTACATAGCTTCACATTATCATGTCTGTCAGCAAAACAAAGACATACAAGTACATAGCTTCACATTATCATGTCTGGCAGCAAAACAAAAACACACAAGTACATAGCTTCACATTATCATGTCTGTCAGCAAAACAAAGACATACAAGTACATAGCTTCACATTATCATGTCTGGCAGCAAAACAAAAACACACAAGTACATAGCTTCACATTATCATGTCTGGCAGCAAAACAAAAACACACAAGTACATAGCTTCACATTATCATGTCTGTCAGCAAAACAAAGACATACAAGTACATAGCTTCACATTATCATGTCTGGCAGCAAAACAAAAACACACAAGCACATTGCTTCACATTATCATGTCTGGCAGCAAAACAAAAACACACAAGTACATAGCTTCACATTATCATGTCTGGCAGCAAAACAAAAACATACAAGTACATAGCGTCACATTATCATGTCTGGCAGCAAAACAAAAACACACAAGTACATAGCTTCACATTATCATGTCTGGCAGCAAAACAAAAACACACAAGTACATAGCTTCACATTATCATGTCTGTCAGCAAAACAAAGACATACAAGTACATAGCTTCACATTATCATGTCTGGCAGCAAAACAAAAACACACAAGCACATTGCTTCACATTATCATGTCTGGCAGCAAAACAAAAACACACAAGTACATAGCTTCACATTATCATGTCTGGCAGCAAAACAAAAACATACAAGTACATAGCGTCACATTATCATGTCTGGCAGCAAAACAAAAACACACAAGTACATAGCTTCACATTATCATGTCTGTCAGCAAAAAAAAAGACACACAAGTACATAGCTTCACATTATCATGTCTGTCAGCAAAACAAAAACACACAAGTACACAGCTTCACATTATCATGTCTGGCAGCAAAACAAAAACACACAAGTACATAGCTTCACATTATCATGTCTGTCAGCAAAACAAAGACATACAAGTACATAGCTTCACATTATCATGTCTGGCAGCAAAACAAAAACACACAAGCACATTGCTTCACATTATCATGTCTGGCAGCAAAACAAAAACACACAAGTACATAGCTTCACATTATCATGTCTGGCAGCAAAACAAAAACATACAAGTACATAGCGTCACATTATCATGTCTGGCAGCAAAACAAAAACACACAAGTACATAGCTTCACATTATCATGTCTGTCAGCAAAAAAAAGACACACAAGTACATAGCTTCACATTATCATGTCTGTCAGCAAAACAAAAACACACAAGTACACAGCTTCACATTATCATGCCTGGCAGCAAAAGAAAAACACACAAGTACACAGCTTCACATTATTATGTCTGGCAGCAAAACAAGAACATACAAGTACATAGCTTCACATTATCATGTCTGTCAGCAAAACAAAAAGACACACAAGTACATAGCTTTACATTATCATGTCTATCAGCAAAACAAAAACACACAAGCACATTGCTTCACATTATCATGTCTGTCAGCAAAACAAAAACACACAAGCACATTGCTTCACATTATCATGTATGGCAGCAAAACAAAAACATACAAGCACATTGCTTCACATTATCATGTCTGGCAAAACAAAAACACACAAGTACACAGCTTCACATTATCATGCCTGGCAGCAAAACAAAAACACACAAGTACATAGCTTCACATTATCATGCCTGGCAGCAAAACAAAAACACACAAGTACATAGCTTCACATTATCATGCGTGGCAGCAAAACAAAAACACACAAGTACATAGCTTCACATTATCATGTCTGGCAGCAAAACAAAAACACACAAGTACATAGCTTCACATTATCATGTCTGGCAGCAAAACAAAAACATACAAGTACATAGCTTCATATTATGTCTGGCAGCAAGGCGATCTTATCTCCAAGTACGATGTCCTCCACAGATCTTATGCTTAATTGTAAGCATACTAGTGAGATATATCTGCCTCTTGATAATGCTGCCAGTCATGATTATAAATCAAGCTATGTATTTTAATAAGCTGTATCGAAAACCATTGATAAGTGGCGTTTGGGTGTTTTGTTGATGGCTTGGCACTAGAATATTTCTGTTTTATAGAAATGTTTTGTTTTTTCTATGTAAATGCTAAAAGTTAAATGTTCTATTTATTTGAGAAAGGCTTCTTCATTTTATATTTACAAATGTCCTTAACATTTTCACTATTTGATACTGTGTACCTATTTAACAAACAAACTGCTTATTACTTTCATTTTTGAAAGTAAAACTGGAACTGCCACTTTCCTGTTTGGGGACATTACGGGTTCGATCCAAATGTTGTAGACGGCTGTTTATTCTGACAACGGCATGTTTTCCAGCACAGTAAACAGTCAGATGCCTGAGCTGTGAAAAATACCGGAAAGAAAAGAGCCGTCGTGTGATATAATTAAGAGGTGTTTTCACCCACAGCAAATGATGAAAACACTGTAATTATCAATTCAAATGTCTGTGTTAGCCACGAAGATCCGATAAGGGACTCACGTTATCTCAGGAAAGATAAAACCTTCAAACAGCCGACGCAGAGACTTGAAGGAAAAAAAGTAAAAGAAACCCTAAGTCTTCAGTGGATGTGTTGGGCCTTAAGCCCCATATTAATACATCCAAAGTATGATAAATGAGTCAAAAGTTAGTAGAATTAATCCTATGAGTGCCAGTGTGGTATAATTACCCCACCGGCATTCATAGGTTTAACCCAACTAAGTTAAAAAACAACATCCCATTAAAAGTAACACCATTAATCCTGATGTCCAGTGGAATCATCAGCTTCCTGGTCATCTTCTTCCTTCTCTTCAGTCTCCTCTTCTGCCCTCCTCTTCTGCCCTCCTATTCTGTCTCCTCTTCTGTCCTCCTCTTCTGTCCTCCTCTTCTGCCCTCCTCTTCTGTCCTCCTCTTCTGCCCTCCTCTTCTGCCCTCCTCTTCTGCCCTTCTCTTCTGTCCTCCTCTTCTGTCCTCCTCTTCTGTCCTCCTCTTCTGCCCTCCTCTTCTGCCCTCCTCTTCTGCCCTCCTCTTCTGTCCTCCTCTTCAGTCTCCTCTTCTGTCCTCCTCTTCTGTCCTCCTCTTCTGCCCTCCTCTTCAGTCTTCTCTTCAGTCTCCTCTTCAGTCTCCTCTTCAGTCTTCTTGCTGTAAATTAAAAATAAAAGTATTAATAGTACGATAAACTATTACATCGTTTAACCCGTTGACTGACAGAGGGGTACTTTGCAATGCGTTGTGGACCTCTCTGGGCTTAAAGGGTTAAGCAATGTATTCAGTGCCCATGATCATATAAATATGCCTCCATTATTTGTCATTGAAATGAGCCATTATACTATGAAAACTTGTGCCAATATTATATATATATATATATATATATATATATATATATATATATATATATATATACACACACATATATATAATTATTATGCCCTTAGCTTTATTAATTGTCTCCTCTGTTGTGTGCGGCAGAGGAGACAGTGCCCTGTACCACAGGTTCCTCTCTTCTGCCTCTCGGGTTGATGCCCGTTTCACAATGAGGGAATTTGAACAGAGACTGCCTTTATATATTGGCGGTCTCTGATCCGATTCCCTCACAGCCATTGGCTGAGATGTGCTCACGCACATCGCAGCCAATCAGTTTAAAGAAGAGTCGCTCGAATCTGATTGGCTGGGAAGGCTGAAATGAACACAGAAGGAGATAGACAGTGGATTACAGGTAAATGTAACACATATGAGTTAAAGATCAGTGCTTGGCTCTATGTCAGGCATCGATTGTTAGCTTTTTTCCTTTGTAATACCCAATACTGCCGCTATTTAGCAGTGTTTTGGGAACTTAATGTACAAAATGGACGTTTGGCCACAAAACCATTTCTGTGGCCTAACGCCTATTGTGCTTTTAGCCGATAGGACATTTGAATACCGACGAAGACATTTTCTTTTTTCGGTCGGTATCCATTTTGCCCTACCAGCTTTTTTATCTCCAACATTTGGATTGAGCCCTATGTCTTTGTCCTAAACCTACAATAAGCCACATTAAACAAAGTCCTTCATCTAAAACATCCTAAGTATGTAAATCACAGGAACGAAGCACTGGGTGCCCACATATGCAGAGGATTCCATGTCTTCTGAAATGATCCACACCGAATGTGATCAGCCGAGGTCAGAATCTCAGTTGATAAAATAAAACTACTGACCAGGCAGTCTCCCACCAAGCTAGACTCTTCAAAGGAAAAAGTAGTCTCTGTCTTTAATGGATGATATTTCTGAGTCTATTGATCTGTGGGGAAAAAATAATCTAGTTATCAATAGATCTGCATTGTGTTCAAGCCTAGCAGGTCACAGGTGACACTTCCAGTTGCAGTCTTTCCTAACAAATATGCTTTAGGCTTGATATTTTGTCTGTTGTCTAACACACCACAACTTTGAAATAATTATAACCAACAAATTGGATTACAATTGCTTTGAAGGTGTTCGTACCTCCCAAGTTTCCATCTTTAGGCGATATCAGGACTCCATACTTCCCAAATGTCTTTTAAGAGATATTAGAGATGTATACCTCCCAAGTGTCCCTCTACAGTAGATATTAGGAGTCTGTACCTCCCAAGTGTCCCTCTTTAGGAGATATTAGGGGTCTGTACCTCCCAAGTGTCCCTCTTTAGGAGATATTAGGGGTCCGTACCACCCAAGTGTCCCTCTTTAGGAGATATTAGGGGTCTGTACCTCCCAAGTGTCCCCTCTTTAGGAGATATTAGGGGTCTGTACCTCCCAAGTGTCCCTCTTTAGGAGATATTAGGGGTCTGTACCTCCCAAGTGTCCCTCTTTAGGAGATATTAGGGGTCTGTACCTCCCAAGTGTCCCTCTTTAAGAGATATTAGGGATCCGTACCTCCCAAGTGTCCCTCTTTAGCAGATATTAGGGGTCCATACCTCTCAAGTGTCCCTCTCTAGGAGATATTAGGGGTCTGTACCTCCCAAGTGACCCTCTTTAAGAGATATTAGGGATCCGTACCTCCCAAGTGTCCCTCTTTAGCAGATATTAGGGGTCCATACCTCTCAAGTGTCCCTCTCTAGGAGATATTAGGGGTCTGTACCTCCCAAGTGTCCCTCTTTAGGAGATATTAGGAATCTATACCTCCCAAGTGTCCATCTTTAGGAGATATTAGGAGTCCATACCTCCCAAGTGTCCCTCTTTAGGAGATATTAGGGGTCCATACCTCCCAAGTGTCCCTCTTTAGGAGATATTAGGGGTCTGTACCTCCCAAGTGTCTCTCTTTAGGAGATATTAGGAATCTATACCTCCCAAGTGTCCCTATTTAGGAGATATTAGGGGTATATACCTCCCAAGTGTCCCTCTTTAGCAGATATTAGGGGTCCATACCTCTCAAGTGTCCCTCTCTAGGAGATATTAGGGGTCTGTACCTCCCAAGTGACCCTCTTTAAGAGATATTAGGGATCCGTACCTCCCAAGTGTCCCTCTTTAGCAGATATTAGGGGTCCATACCTCTCAAGTGTCCCTCTCTAGGAGATATTAGGGGTCTGTACCTCCCAAGTGTCCCTCTTTAGGAGATATTAGGAATCTATACCTCCCAAGTGTCCATCTTTAGGAGATATTAGGAGTCCATACCTCCCAAGTGTCCCTCTTTAGGAGATATTAGGGGTCCATACCTCCCAAGTGTCCCTCTTTAGGAGATATTAGGGGTCTGTACCTCCCAAGTGTCTCTCTTTAGGAGATATTAGGAATCTATACCTCCCAAGTGTCCCTCTTTAGGAGATATTAGGGTCTATACCTCCCAAGTGTCCCTTTTTAGGAGATATTAGGGGTCTGTACCTCCCAAGTGTCCCTCTTTAGGAGATATTAGGGGTACATATCTCCCAAGTGTCCCTCTTTAGGAGATATTAGGATCCGTACCTCCCAAGTGTCCCTCTTTAGGAGATATTAGGATCCGTACCTCCCAAGTGTCTCTCTTTAGGAGACATTAGGATCCGTACCTCCCAAGTGTCCCTCTTTAGGAGATATTAGGGGTCCATACCTCTCAAGTGACCCTCTTTAGGAGATATTAGGGGTCTGTACTTCCCAAGTGTCCCTCTTTAGGAGATATTAGGGGTCCGTACCTCCCAAGTGCCCCTCTTTAGAAGATATTAGGGGTCTGTACCTCCCAAGTGTCCCACTTTAGGAGATATTAGGGGTATGTACCTCCCAAGTGTCCCTTTTTAGGAGATATTAGGGGTCCGTACCTCCCAAGTGTCCCTCTTTAGGGGTCCATACCTCTCAAGTGTCCCTCTTTAGGAGATATTAGGGATCTATACCCCCAAGTGTCCCTCTTTAGGAGATATTAGGGGCCTGGAAGGAGATATTATATATTATCTCTAAAATGTTTGATCTACCCAAATTGGCAAATCATTTCAGAGGACGTGGTTTCCACCTTATGTGCTTGGAATCTCCATGTTCATGAATGAAACTTCTCTGTCCAGTCTTACACTAAGCTAGGATCCAAAGGTAACAAGTAATCTCTCTTTACTGGAATCTTCTGATTCAGAAACTATTGACTTCTGGAAAAAATAATTACCCATTACAGCTCCCGGCAGATTTTCAGTATTTGAAAACCTAGAAGGTTCTAATTTAAGTCTTTCATTTCTAACACCTACGCTTGGTCTTTCATTGTCTATGTCTAACTTTAACTTACATTTTACAATTGTACCCGACAAATTGGATTACAACTTGTTGGAATGTCTAAATCTAATGTTTACCTTTAGAAATGTCCAAATTAAGGAACCTGTCATAAATGTCCATAACATACTTGTTAAAAAGCTAGTAGGTGACATTTCTAAATAAAATCCATTTATAACAAAAGAAGCTTCATATATCAGTCTGTTATCTACATTTAACTAACTTACGTTCTAATTCTAATTTTTATCTTTTAAAAATGTCCAAATTAACATGTCATAAAAATGTCTATAATACTTCAACTACCCAAATGTTCTCTGGTCCACAGAGAAAAGGTAGGACCCGTCTTTAATGGATCATAACTCTCAAGTCTCAATCTATTGACGTCTCATTCTCAATAAAACGTTTGAGAGATGACACTGGGGGCAATACATTTATTTTTAATAGGACTTTAATATAGGGATTAGTAATACTTAACTATTACTATCCCTTTAAATACATATTGTTGTAGAAAAACAAATTTTATAACAAATCTCTTGAACATCAGATTGTATTTTATTTAAAACTGTTAAATAAGATACCTGTTGTACAACCCTATAGAAAATGTTTCCCCATAAAGAGATTTTAATTCAAACAGACTGTCTTGTTGTTATTGTAGTTTTTAGTATGGGAAGATGAGATCACAAACCATTGTCTACTGTAAAAAAAAAGAAGAAAAAAGCAATAGTTTTTTGTTTTTTTATAACGGCTTCTTGAGTTCCCAATAAGGACACATATTTAATACGGAGAATGGAGGAACAAATTCATCTATTTAGAAACGACCTCCCCAGGTATCTACTACCTTTATCAAATACAGCATAACTGTATGTTTAAAAGCTCTTCCAATTTCATAATTCTCCATATTTTTCAAATTATGATTTTCCCTGTTGTGATTTTTTTTAATCTTTTATAAAGATATGGAAATATGATGACTGCATTTTTTTGGTGTAGCTGCTCAAAGGTGCCATAGGAGTGAGTGTTCAACAGAATACTACAAAAATATCCTAAACTCTCCTAAATCAAACCACACAATATAAAATAAAAAATATATAAAAATAAATACTAATCTTAGATGCAGTAAAATAACTCTAACAGGGTATGAATACAAAACAATAGCGGGCAGTCCAAAGATATAAACCAACAAGGATAAAAGTAACTAATATTCAGGAATCAGAAAAGTCCACTGTAATCAATATAATAAACAGACAAATCCATATATACCCACAGTTCTCAATGAAGAATGGAGATGGAATGAGATGGAATTAATTGAATGGGATGATGGAAAGATATGATGACGAGTTCAATACAATGGAATGGAAATGAAGTGTCTCTGATCCGTGCTGTAGGATGAGGTATAGTGGACTTGTCCACCAGTCACGAATGCTGGGTCTAGAATTGCTCAACAACAGCGCACATGATACAAAAGAGATAGAAATGTACCTAAGTGAAGCAATTTAATAATATCAATCTTAAAAACATAATATAATGCACTCACAAGATCCCTTCTTGGGCTTAAAGCATGTCAGTCAGGTCTCTCTCCCTTGGTAGCCAAAGGGCTGCGTCCTCACGTCTCTCAGGTCCAAGGTGGTACATTCCTGAAGTCCAGATGTTAAATTCGACGTGTGAATGGATGGAATAGTTGACTCCACTAGATTCAATGCCAGATACAGGGAAGAGTAACAAAAGGGTCTGGTGAAGGGTGAGGAAAGTGCCTGCACTGTTCCTTACTGGTCTCGTGAAGGTGTGCCACTATCTACTGCCACTTTGTGTCATTACCATACTACTGTTGTGTCATTTCTTGCCACCAGCCTGTTGCCTTATCTCCTGTCATTCACTGTATTTAATAAAGTTTTATATTAAATATATGTACGTAACTACACAATGAAATGTACGTAACTACACAATGACATGTACACAACCACACAATGAAATGTACACAACTACACAATGAAATGTACATAACTACACAATGAAATGTACAGAACTACACAATGAAATGTACGTAACTACACAATGAAATGTACACAACTACACAATGACATGTACACAACTACACAATGAAATGTAAACAACTACACAATGACATGTACAGAACTACACAATGATATGTACAGAACTACACAATGACATGTACGTAACTACACAATGACATGTACAGAACTACACAGTGACATGTACACAACTACACAATGACATGTACACAACTACACAATGAAATGTACACAACTACACAATGACATGTACAGAATTACACAATGAAATGTACACAACTACACAATGACACGTACAGAACTACACAATGAAATGTATGTAACTACACAATGCCTGTCAGAGAGTCTCTCTCCATTAATGAGTAAAGCTGACCAAGATTCAGCTCTCAGGATAAAGTAAATTAAGGTTAGTTAATGCCTAAAGTAGGAGAGATTCAGCTCATAAGACAAAGCATATAAAGGTTAGGTACTTGCCAAAATGAGGTACCTTGGCGTTGGTGGCAAGCTTAGCATTCTATGGCCATATAATGTAACTAAATCCTCATCTTTAATACAGTAGTGATATGCAGGCATAATGCCGCAGAGTAAAGGGTTAATAGTGATGAAAATTTGGATGTGCACCAATACTTTGTATATTTGCTCGTAACTACACAATGACATGTACAGAACTACACAATGAAATGTACACAACTACACAATGAAATGTACAGAACTACACAATGAAATGTACAGAACTACACAATGATATGTACAGAACTACACAACAACATGTACAGAACTACACAATGAAATGTACAGAACTACACAACAACATGTACAGAACTACACAACAACATGTACAGAACTACACAACGATATGTACAGAACTACACAATGACATGTACAGAACTACACAATGACATGTACAGAACTACACAACGATATGTACAGAACTACACAACGAAATGTACAGAACAGCACAACAACATGTACAGAACTACACAATGACATGTACAGAACTACACAATGACATGTACACAACTACACAATGACATGTACACAACTACACAATGAAATGTACAGAACTACACAATGACATGTACAGAACTACACAATGACATGTACACAACTACACAATGACATGTACACAACTACACAATGAAATGTACAGCACTGCACAATGACATGTACACAACTACACAATGAAGGGCTCCACATGGACATGTTACGTTATGACACAGAATTCCTCTGCTGTTGTTTCTGGGCACATTGCGTTGTATGTACACAGCACGTCACAAGATCACGTCCAATATACACAATTCATGGACTATTTTGTTACTATAAATATGTTATATTCCTCCTTGTAACCTTTTTTGTACCAGGAACTGAAGCCAGCAGCTCTGTAACCAAACCTCATCCATAATTAATGAGACAAACACTAGCGGCTGCAGATCGTTAGCTTGTTGTCCTAACTGAGAGGGGAATGACCTTGAGCCCAGTCCAGCTGATGCAGTGCAAGGTCGTGTCGTTTGTGCACCAATTTGGATCAAACTATATGGTACAGAATAACGTGTGAATTTAGATATGTTTGTACTGACAGGAATATTATATTTACCCCAGTGACCCGGTCACCTTATCACGAGTCCTCTCTGTTTATTCTATTAGCCATTCTCTGAATTATCTTTTTTGAGACATTACCCTTTATTGTGTTAGTGGCTGGATGTAAATCCCCCTGACGAGGCCCAACAAGGCCGAAACATACGTCTGGGGTTGGCTGCTTCTCTTGTTCAGAGAAGAATTGCCTGGCACTTCGTGGCTGGACTGCCTTTTGGTACGATCAGTATGATGTGCTTCAGGATATTTCCTCTCTGTGAAAGGCACTCGTGATATAAAACAGACTGCACCCTGGGTAGGATACTTATCCCATAGAGGCTCATCAATTCGAGGGCAGGCTCGTTCCTAGTTGAGCGTCTCTGACTAGCTCTTTTAAAGTGAAAGTCCACCTCATTTCTGACTTTAGGTATTATATAAACTTGCAGAATCTGTAAAGTCACATTGTCCAGACTGCTTCTCATCCTTTTTATTATCGTCATCATTTCTATTTACACCTTTATGTTCCAGACAGGGAGCTTCCAAGTTCTGTTTCCAGAAAGCTTCCTGTCAGGTAGCATGTAAGCAGGGAGAGCGATACAATGTAACAATGTGTTGCAGGCTCTTTTGGGAACTGAGGGGTAAATATAGTGGTTGAGAGGGGGCAGAGTGAGGATCCAAATTAAAGTTTGACCCTTTGAGGACCAGTAAAGTGTGCATTGCATTGCTTCCCTCTCTGGCCCTCAGCAGGTTAAATATCTTCCAAAAATACTTGCTTCTGGCACACCCAAAATAATGGCAAAACAAAAATACTGAAGCCTAATAAGAAAAGCCATAAAACAGAGAAGATAAGTACTCACATGTTCAGGCTAAGATCACAACTATGTTTATGTCTATCAGTTCTCCTAAATACATAACCTTACATTTATCTACATTAAATGTCATCTGTCACTTTTCTGCCCATTCACTTAGTTTATCTAAATCCTTCTGTAGGGAAAAAACATCCAGATCTGTATGTATTTCCTTACATAGCTTAGTGTCATCAGCAAAGATTGAGATGCTACTTTCAATTCCCACTTCTAGATCATTAATAAACAAATGAAAAAGCATTGGGCCCAGGACTGAACCCTGTGACACCCCACTTATAACCATAGACCAAGTTGAAAAGGTTCCATTTACACCAACTCTCTGCCATCTATCATGTAACCAGTTCTCAATCCATGTACAGATATCACCACCCAAACCGAAGTCTTTTACTGTATACAGTAACCTGTTGTGAGGCACTATATCAAAGGCTTTTGCAAAATCCAAATATACTACATCAACAGCAATTCCCCTGTCCAAATTACTACTCTTTTGTAAAATACACGTAATTTAGTCTAACATGATAAAAAAAAAAACATAAAACCATGCTGATTCCTACTAATAATATTGTTTGTCTTCACATATTTCTGAATACTATCAGTTAGTAACCCTTCTAGGGCTGGATTCAAATGCAGCTGCTAATTTTATTTCTGCTTTTATCTCCAGATTTACCCCTAGACTTCAATAGGAGCATTTTTGATAAAACAGGAGGTAACACTTATCTCCTGCATTTGAATCCAGACCCTAATATCTTACCCATTATGGAAGTCAAGCTCACAGGTGTATAATTTCCTGCTTTTCTTGACCCCCTTTCTGAATAATGGCGTTAAATCAGCTTTCCCCCAATCACAGGGCACATGCCTGATGATAGTTAATCAATAAGTATTAAGCATAATAGACTATTACTATTATATGACTATTACTGAACTAGATTCTTTAAGTACCCTTGGGTGTATGTCATCAGGTTCCATGTTCACTATAACCTTTTTCAGTCTTTTTTGGACTTTGTCCGCACTAAGCCATGTACATGATGGAGGAAACTCTGTAATTCTCTCTGTTTGCCATAGCCTGCCATTGTTGCTTCCCTTGTATATATAGAAGAAAAGACTGTATTTAGGGTGTCAGCCATAGCCTTATCCTCACTAATCAATTCATCTGTCTCAGTCTTAAAAGGACCAATATCAACCTTAATCTTTTTGTTATTTATAGATTTGTAGAATTGTTTAGGAGTGTTCTTGCTCTCTTTTGCAATACTTTTCTCATTTTCAGTTTTAGCTAGCCAAATTACTTGTTTGCTGATTTTATTACATTCTTTATATTTTTTTATATGATGCATCTGACTCTTCTGACCTAAAAATTTTAAAAGCATGCTTTTTATTTCTAATTTCACAGAAAACCTCTTTAAGCCACATTGGTCTTAATTTGCTCCTTTAGTACTTATTCCCCTTACCTGTAGACTGTCAGAATTGTTTGAGAGATTAGGATATGAAATTTTCATTAACCATACTTAAAAAAATATTTTCCGTGGTTGTGCTGGAAGTCATATTGCTCCAGTCAATTTCAGGAAAGTTGAAATCTCCCATTATAATTACATTTCTTGACCGTGAAGCCTTTTCCATTTGTAGTAACAGTTGGGCTTCTTCAATCTCCCCAATATTAGGTGGTTTGTAGCAAATTCCCATTAACATATTTTTCTTGTGTGTCCCCAGTGTGTAATACAACCCACAAGGCCTCTATGTTCTCACTGGACCCTTCATTTATATCTTCCCTTATACTAGGTTTTAAGGCATTATCACGGTGCCCGTGATTTGTGCTGTTCAGTGTCAGTCACTTGCTGAGTAATCATGATTGGCTGTCTGTGATTAGCCTATCACGGTGCCCGTGATTGGTGCTGTTCAGTGTCAGTCACTTGCTGAGTAGCATGATTGGCTGTCTGTGATTAGCCCTCCTCACACAGCCTTTTTAAACCCAGGCTGAGCACTTCCAGGTTGCCCTTTCGTGGTGTTTCTGACTTCACTCTGCCTGACCTGCTTGTCAGGCTTCTGGGCCTGTTCCTGCTGTACTTGCTGATCCTGTGTTCCAGTGCTCCAGTGTTCCTGTATGCTAGTGTTCCTGTGTTCCAGCACCTCGCGAGTTAATCTTACTGAGTTCCTGAATCTCCTGCTCCAGCCGTCGCTCCGGCGACATTGTTCTTCTCACTGCTGATCATACATTGTTGGCTGCAGCGTGCAGATGCTGGTTTACTCCACTAAACCTGGTTGCGATTACATTGTTGGTTCCAGCGTGCGGACGCTGATTTACTCCACTAAACCTGGTTGCAATATACATTGTTGGTCTCAGCGTGCGGACGCTGGTTTACTCCACTAAACCTGGTTGCAATATACATTGTTGGTCTCAGCGTGCGGACGCTGGTTTACTCCACTAAACCTGGTTGCGATTACATTGTTGGTCTCAGCGTGCGGACGCTGGTTTACTCCACTAAACCTGGTTGCGATTACATTGTTGGTTCCAGCGTGCGGACGCTGGTTTACTCCACTAAACCTGGTTGCGATATACATTGTTGGTTCCAGAGTGCGGACACTGGTTTACTCCACTAAACCTGGTTGCGATTACATTGTTGGTTCCAGCGTGCGGACGCTGGTTTTCTCCCTTAAACTTGGTTGCGATATACATTGTTGGTTCCAGCGTGCGGACGCTGGTTTACTCCACTAAACCTGGTTGCGATTACATTGTTGGTTCCAGCGTGCGGACGCTGGTTTTCTCCCTTAAACTTGGTTGCGATATACATTGTTGGTTCCAGCGTGCGGACGCTGGTTTGCTCCATTAAACCTGGTTGCGAGATACACTGTTGGTTCCAGCGTGCGGACGCTGGTTTACTCCATTAAACTTGGTGGCGACATTTACTGTTGGTCCCAGCGTGCGGACGCTGGTTTACTCCATTAACCTGGTGGCAACATCTATTATTGGTCCCAGCGTGCGGACGCTGGTTTACTCCACTAACCTGGTGGCGTTATTTACTGTTGGTCCCAACGTGCGGACGTTGGTTTGCTCCTGTATGATCCAGTACTTTGGCTAGGTCGCTGTCCACTCATATGCAGTCGTCTGATTATCCCTGGCAATAGACTCCTGCTGAGTAAGACCTCTATACTTATGCTCTATGCTGTCTTAGTCATCTGACAGCTGGTCTACTCGCTCAGGCTGCCCTGCCCGGTATTGGTGAGGCCCGTAGAACCTTGACGATACCATCCTGTAGTTTGCCTCACCCGGTATTGGCAGGGCCGGTAGAGCCTACTCCAGTACTCCTTTGGGCTGCCCTGCCCGGTATTGGTAAGGCCGGTAGAACCTTGTAACTCACCATCTTTAAGGTTGCCTTACCCGGTATTGGCAGGGCCGGTAGAGCCTACATTCAGCATTCCGTGGGGGCTGCCTTGCCCGGTATTGGTAAGGCCGGTAGAATCGGTATATGTCATCTCACGGTTGCCTTACCCGGTATAGGCAAGACCGGTAGAGCCTGTCATTAAAACTGTCACTTGGGTTGCCTTGCCCGGTATTTAGGCAAGGCCGGTAGAACCTATTATATGTTATACTAGCAATGTGGGACGGCGTTGCCCGTCATATTATTTACACAGAGAGACACTGTGTGAAACAGAAATATGCAGTGTTACAGACACGCACTTAAAGAGACAAAGCATGTCACACACTGTGAAACGCATACATACAGAGAGACACACACATACATGGATGTATGTCACATATGTAGACAGTGTGTGACAGATGCAATAGTGATGTAGATATGCTGATAAGAGTTGTAAAAAATGTTTTAATTGCAGCTCTTCAGCTTGATGAATAAGACCCTGTATACTTACAGTTGAAGTGAGTGTGCTGTGTTACTTGATAATAAGGCCCTGTGTCCTTACAGTTGAAGTGAGTGTGCTGTGTTACTTGATGAATAAGGCCCTGTATCCTTACAGTTGAAGTGAGTGTGCTGTGTTACTTGGTGAATAAGGCCCTGTATCCTTACAGTTGAAGTGAGTGTGCTGTGTTACTTGATAATAAGGTCCTGTATCCTTACAGTTGAAGTGAGTGTGCTGTATTACTTCATGAATAAGGCCCTGTATCCTTACAGTTGTAGTGAGTGTGCTATGTTACTTGGTGAATAAGGCCCTGTATCCTTACAGTTGAAGTGAGTGTGCTGTATTACTTCATGAATAAGGCCCTGTATCCTTACAGTTGTAGTGAGTGTGCTATGTTACTTGGTGAATAAGACCCTATATCCTTACAGTTGAAGTGAGTGTGCTGTGTTACTTGATGAATAAGACCCTGTATACTTACAGGTGAAGTGAGTGTGCTGTGTTACTTGATGAATAAGGCCCTGTATCCTTACAGTTGAAGTGAGTGTGCTGTGTTGCATGATGAATAAGACCCTGTATCCTTACAGTTGAAGTGAGTGTTCTGTGTTACTTGATGAATAAGGCCCTGTATCCTTACAGTTGAAGTGAGTGTGCTGTGTTACATGATGAATAGGGCCCTGTATCCTTATAGTTGAAGTGAGTGTGCTGTGTTACTTGATAAATAAGGCCCTGTATCCTTACAGTTGAAGTGAGTGTGCTGTGTTACCGACCATAGCTGTGTGAGGGCGGAGTCACAAAAGGGAGGAGCCAAAAAAGGGGCAGAACCACTCAATGTTGCATGACCACTCTCAGACTAAGCACTCTCACTTAGACTAAGCACTCACTCTCACTCAGACTAAGCGCTCTCTCTCTCTCTCTCAGACTAAGCGCTCTCTCTCTCTCTCAGACTAAGCGCTCTCTCTCTCTCTCTCAGACTAAGCGCTCTCTGTCTCTCTCAGACTAAGCACTCACTCTCTCTCAGACTAAGCACTCTCTCTCTCTCAGACTAAGCACTCTCTCTCTCTCTCAGACTAAACACTCTGTCTCTCTCAGACTAAGCACTCTCTGTCTTTCTCAGACTAAGCACTCTCTCTCTCTGACTAAGCACTCACTCTCTCTCCCAGACTAAGCACTCACTCTCTCTCTCAGACTAAGCGCTCTCTGTCTCTCTAAGACTAAGCGCTCTGTCTCTCTCAGACTAAGCGCTCTCTGTCTCTCTCAGACTAAGCGCTCTCTCTCTCTCAGACTAAGCACTCTCTCTCTCTCTCTCAGACTAAGCACTCTCTGTCTTTCTCTGACTAAGCACTCACTCTCTCTGACTAAGCACTCTCTCTCTCTGACTAAGCACTCACTCTCTCTAAGACTAAGCACTCACTCTCTCTCTCAGACTAAGCCCTCTCTGTCTCTCTCAGACTAAGCGCTCTGTCTCTCTCTCAGACTAAGCGCTCTCTGTCTCTCTCTATCAGACTAAACACTCTGTCTCTCTCAGACTAAGCACTCACTCTCTCTCTCTCAGACTAAGCACTCACTCTCTCTCTCAGACTAAGCACTCACTCTCTCTCTCAGACTAAGCGCTCTCTGTCTCTCTCAGACTAAGCGCTCTCTGTCTCTCTCAGACTAAGCGCTCTCTCTCTCTCTCTCTCTCAGACTAAGCGCTCTCTGTCTCTCTCTATCAGACTAAACACTCTGTCTCTCTCAGACTAAGCACTCACTCTCTCTCTCAAACTAACCTCTCCCAGGCCAGAGTGGTGAAGGATCCCCCACACACAAAGGTGATCAGACCTCCCAATTAAGCCTTTGAGGCCTAGTCAAGTTGCTTGAATACTGGAATACCTTGCGCTGCATTGAATGCCCTATTTGTCCTCTATAGTGCAGATGGTTTGCCCAGAACGGATCTACTTTGCCTGTATATATAAGGCCCAGTGTTTGTACACAGACAGGACACAACATTTACTTACTTTTCTCGCTCAGTACATGTGTACTACAGGTGTGACATAGATGAACATTGTGTTACCTGTACAAATCACTAAGATCTTAAATACACAAATATCTACATCCCATTAAGACAATTGTAGCGGTGACATTATCTGTTATTGCTAAGATTCATCACAGAAATGCCCTGAACTGTCTCAGTAACCATATGTATCTTTGTAAAATAAAGCAGAGCGACCATCATAAAGGTTATCAGTTACATACTGTAATATATTTTTTTTTTTCGCAGTTTTTCGCAGATGGGCTGTAGCACTTTTTTAAGTTGTAAATACATGTTTGGGGATGGTTTAACTTTGTTAAAAAACGGCTCCCATCCTCTCCACCAGTCAGCTATAGCTGAAGAGCTGTAGGTTGCCTACACTTGGCCAAGGACAACTGAGTGCCTACCAATAAGGGATTATTAACACTAGGCCCGCTTCTTCTGGCCTTCTACCGACCTCTGTCACGTCATACCTGGAAGTGTGTGCGTGCTGAGGGCGGTGCTGTTTACTTCCAAGTTCTGGCAGGGCTGGAGCCGGGGAGCAGGAGAGACCGAGGATGAGCTGAACCATGTAGGCCGCACACATGGAGTGGTCCAGTGGATTCCGACCAGACTGCCTCCTGTGCACAGTGCACCACAGTCTCTGAGCACTGAGACTCTCACAGCGCATGCATACTGCCGCAATCCCTGACTCCCCGTTGTCAGTCACAAGACTCAGACACATACACCAGGCAAGAGTGACACACCAGCCAGCCAATGAGGACCATTGATGTCCAAATACTCTTCACTCATTGGCTGGTGATGGCGCATGGACGCTGAGGACTTTAAGCGAGCCACATGAGCAGCTGGTATATAGGGCTGAGTGGAGGAGACTGACTCTGGACACGTCGCACAAACAAATACCAGTAGATATACCGGCACCGGCTCTAACGTCCTAATTACTGGCTGTGCCGGTAAAATACCGGCTGGGTGGCAAGCCTAGTTGAAGTGAGTGTGCTGTGTTACTTAATGAATAAGGCCCTGTATCCTTACAGTTGAAGTGAGTGTGCTGTGTTACTTGGTGAATAAGAGCCTGTATCCTTACAGTTGAAGTGGGTGTGCTGTGTTACTTGATGAATAAGGCCCTGTACCCTTACAGTTGAAGTGAGTGTGCTGTGTTACTTGATGAATAAGGTCTTGTATCCTTACAGTTGAAGTGAGTGTGCTGTGTTACTTGGTGAATAAGAGCCTGTATCCTTACAGTTGAAGTGGGTGTGCTGTGTTACTTGATGAATAAGGCCCTGTATCCTTACAGTTGAAGTGAATGTGCTGTGTTACTTGATGAATAAGGTCTTGTATCCTTACAGTTGAAGTGAGTGTGCTGTGTTACTTAATGAATAAGGTCTTGTATCCTTACAGTTGAAGTGAGTGTGTACTTGGTGAAGGTCACAGTGAGAAGATGTTTGTGAGTAAAGGAATAATTTAGATTACAGCAGTGGATACTGCAGTACATTTGAAGAAATAGGTTGGCAGACAGAGAGTTAAGTGACAGATGCAGTGATAGATAATGTAATAGTGATGTGGGAGTAAAATGGCGAGATTGGGACTATGGATGAATGGCTAGGGGATAGGTGAGTGTGGGTGACAAGGGAGGAGGAGATGAGAGATTGAGGAGAAGAGGGACAGTGAAGTGTTACAGTAAAGTAATGGGTGAGGGGGAGAAATGACTATACATAGACAGTGAAGTAGACATGAAATACAGGGCTGTAGGGTTACTGCATTATACAGACATAGTGTAGCAGCTGGTTGGAGTGAAGCACTTTAACTCTGAGAGTGAGAGAGGTACGCAACACATTGCTGTGTAATGAGTTGTATAGTCCTCTGGCAGTGAAAGGGTTAAGTGACACATGTTGGGTGCTTATACACTATGTGGGACGGCGTTGGCCGTCATGTTATGACCATTGGGCGCACGTGTGTGTGTGTGTGAAATGTAGACACACTGATAAACACAGACATATGCAACACACAGGCAGACACATACACACAGTGAGCGGCAGACATGCAAAAGACATGCACACACACACCGGAGATGCACACAAATATGTAGCAGAGATGTACACACACACACAACATATATGCGCAGAAACACATGCACGCATGAGTTGTGCACCCCTCTGGCACTCAAATGGTTAAGTTATAGAGAGGCATGTCAGAGTTAAATAGCAGTGGGAAGTGTGTTCATACCTGGGAACTTTGATTTGTGTTGTCTCTGGAGGGGAGTTATGTGGTGCTGATGTGGAGAGACAAATGGGGTAATTTGGGTTAAAAGTGGGTGGGGCTTAATCACGAGTAGGGGCGGGGCTTAACATAAATGTGGAAAAGTGCTAGTAATAGGCTGGGGAAGGAGGAGATGTGGGAGGGAAATGCAAGTTTACAGTGTGAGGGGGTTGAACACACTCCCTGAGGGGTAAATCTTGACACACAAACCTGTGGCAGTCAGTGGGTTAAGTGTGTACCTGATGGCTGTTTGTCCTCTGTCTTGCATGGCAAATGATGACAGTGAAGAAATAATTCCGCAATGAGGACCTACTTTAACTCTTTGAGTGCCATTTTGTTCCCCTGGTGATGCAGCACCCTTTAGTGGCTAAACTACAGGTCCTGCTGAGGCCACTGGGAGTCAGGGTGAGTGACTGTATGTCAGCCATCTTTCTTTCTGGCATTGTGGGTGTTTGATGCTGTGTGAGTGGGGCATGAGTGTGTAATACCTGGGAACTTTTACTTGTGGAGTCCCTCATGTGGTGCTGATGTGGAGAGAGCAATGGGGCAATTTGGGTTAAAGGGGGCGTGGCTTAATCACGAGTAGGGGCGGGGCTTAAGATAAATGTGGAAAAGTGTTAGTAATAGGCTGGGGAAGGAGGAGAAGTGGGAGGGAAATGCAAGTTTACAGTGTGAGGGGTTTGAACACACTCACTGAGGGCTAAAACTTGATACACAACCCTGTGGCAGTCAGTGGGTTAAGTGTGTACCTGATGCCTGCCTGTCCTCTGTGTTGTATGGCAAATGATGACGGTGAAGAAATAAGTGAGCAATGAGGACCTACCTTAACCCTTTGAGTGCCATTTTGTTCCTCAGTGGCTGTAGTACAGGTCCTGCTGAGGCCACTGGGAGTCAGGGTGAGTGACTGTGTGTCAGCCATATTTCTTTCTGGCTTTTGTGTGTGTGAGTGGGGCATTTGTGTGTGTGAGTGGGGCATGTGTGTGTGTGTGTGGTGCTGTGTGAGTGGGGCATATGTGTGAGTTTGGTGCTGTGTGAGTGGGGCATGTGTGTGTTTGTCTGTGGTGTAGGAGCAAGTGGCGGCCATATTGTTTTTTTCTGACTTTGATAGTGGTGGGCGGGCTGCATAGTGGGGGTGGGCCAACTCCCTTCGGTCACTGCAATTGGTGTGAAAATCACACCCCCATTGAATCACCCAATGGGAACAGTAACCCCTCCTTATTGCCACCCCTGGGTGTGTGTGTCTCCTGAGGAGACATAAATTATGCAATGAGCCTTTCTCTTTTATATATATAGATTACTGTTGTATTGTTATGTATGTTTACCCTACGGGGACTGCCTTTAACTTTTAATAAAGTTAAGTTATTTTACCAAACCTTAAGTCTGAGAGTCTTCAAATCCGTGACAGGCATGCTTTAAATATAGGCATACCACCTCCCCTTTTTTTTAACCCTATCTCTCCTAAAAAGTGAATAATCCTCTAGATTGACTGCCTAGTCATGTGTATTATCTAGCAAGGGTTCAGATACCCCAATTAGATCATACTGCTCATACATTGCAATAATGTCTAGTTCCCCCTTCTTATCAGCCAGACTAAGAGCATTTACATGCAGACATTTATTGTTATTGCCATTCTGAAGAATTGCATTCTCTGAAGTATTTATTTGCTTTTTATCAGGCTGTAACATCGGCACCTTCCGATTAGATGAACTAATCCATTCAGTGCCTTCCCCATCCTGTGTTGTATCACCCTCCCCCTTGGTTTAAAGTCACCTCCAACCCTCTAACCATCCTAACCCCTAGCACTGTAGCTCCCTTTCTACTAAGGTGTAATCCTCTTGCTATGTCTGGCTACCTGGCCTTTCTTCGTGCCATCTCCACCCCCAGAACCACCTATTACCGCTTCCTTCTGCTCAGTCAGCAGCAGACCCCGCTCAAGATTGTCCATCTCCCTCAGTGTTATTAACCCTTTGAGTGCCAGAGAGGTAGCTAGTACATCGCAGCAAAATTCATTTGACACCTTTCCAGCACTCAGAGGGTTAAGAGGAAGTCCTCATTCTTTAACCCACTGAATGCCAGAGGTTATCCAAGACATTGTGTTGCAATGTGTTGGATACCTCGCTGGCACTCAAAAGGTTATCCATGGGGAACAGACAAAGATTCCTAAAATTACATTTGATATAAATTAGACATTTAACCCCTTGAATGCTAGGGAGGTCCCCGGTGACTTATATCTGCAGAGAACGGGACGTGATATAGGGGAGTGCTGGGGGGATGATGAAACACGTTGCACTGAGACTGACACTAACGGCAGCAGGAAATGAGAAAGCACTTTTATTATCCTGGCCGAACCCTGTCGTTTCCTCACTGCCAGCAAAGACAGGGGAGGGGGCAGTAATTCACAGAATTAGGACTGGGGCGAGGCCTTAGTGTAACAGTAAAGAGTAAACACACAGAGCTGCCGAAGGGATTGTATTAGGGGTGCAAGGGATTGGCGTACAAAAGTATATTAATAGGGTTATTATTAGGGGGAACAAGGGGATTATTATAGGACTTCAATGGGATTATAGAGGGTACAAGGGGATATTTTTAGTGGTGCAAGGGGGGTTTACTATCTGGGCACAAGGGGATTATTACAGGGGTACAAGGGGATTATTATATGGGGTACAAAAGTATATTTATAGGGCGATTATTAGGGATACAAGGGGATTATTATATGGGGTACAAAAGTATATCTATAGGGAGATTATTAGGGGGAACAAGGGGATTGTTATAGGACTTCAATGGGATACAGGGGGTACAAGATATTTATAGGGGTGCACGGGGTTTATTATATGGGTGCAGTATCAGTAAAAACACAAGATGTGACATCACATGAGAACCAACTGGCCCGTCTCCTCTGCCTAGATGTTTAATATGTACATTTAATTTTAACCTCTCGAGGATCTGAGGATGCACCACACCTCCCAACATACATCATGTCCAAAGAGGAACACTTTTGTTTCAGGGGGTGCGGCTGTGGATGGGGCTATGGGCGGGCATTACCAAGAATTATTAGGGTATTTAACACTTTAAGTGCCAGAGGGGTAAAGCAATGCATTCCATACCCCTCTAGCACTCAAAGGGTTAATGACCAATTGACACTTCTTTACATCAGTGAATACCTGATGTACAACAAGAGCAGAATATTTTACTTACACAGACTGACTTTCAAAAAACCCTTCCAAGTGAAATCTTTGCAAACCCCTAGTGACAGCACGTTGTGTTACCTCTAGTGACAGCACGTTGTGTTACCTCTAGTGACAGCACGTTGTGTTACCTCTAGTGACAGCACTCTGTTTTACCTCTAGTGACAGCACGTTGTTTTACCTCTAGTGACCGCACATTGTTTTTACCTCTAGTGACAGCATGTTGTGTTACCTCTAGTGACAGCAAGTTGTGTTACCTCTAGTGACAGCACGTTGTTTTACCTCTAGTGACAGTACATTGTTTTACCTCTAGTGACCGCACGTTGTTTTACCTCTAGTGACAGCACGTTGTTTTACCTCTAGTGACAGCACGTTTATACCTCTAGTGACAGCACGTTGTTTTACCTCTAGTGACAGCACGTTGTTTTACCTTTAGTGACCACACATTGTGTTACCTCTAGTGACAGCATGTTGTGTTACCTCTAGTGACAGCACGTTGTTTTACCTCTAGTGATAGCACGTTGTTTTACTTCTAGTGACAGCACGTTGTTTTACCTCTAGTGACAACACGTTGTGTTACCTCTAGTGACAGCATGTTGTGTTACCTCTAGTGACAGCACGTTTATACCTCTAGTGACAGCACTCTGTTTTACCTCTAGTGACAGCACGTTTATACCTCTAGTGACAGCACTCTGTTTTACCTCTAATGACAGCACGTTGTGTTAACTCTAGTGACCGCACGTTGTTTTACCCCTAGTGACAGCACGTTGTGTTACCTCTAGTGACAGCACGTTGTGTTACCTCTAGTGACAGCACATTGTTTTACCTCTAGTGACCGCACATTGTTTTTAACTCTAGTGACAGCACGTTGTGTTACCCCTAGTGACAGCATGTTGTGTTACCTCTAGTGACAGCACATTGTGTTACCTCTAGTGACCGCACGTTGTTTTACCTCTAGTGACAGCACGTTGTGTTACCTCTAGTGACAGTACATTGTTTTACCTCTAGTGACCGCACGTTGTGTTACCTCTAGTGACAACACGTTGTTTTACCTCTAGTGATAGCACGTTGTTTTACCTCTAGTGACAGCACGTTGTGTTACCTCTAGTGACAGTACATTGTTTTACCTCTAGTGATAGCACGTTGTTTTACCTCTAGTGACAGCACGTTGTTTTACCTCTAGTGACAGCACGTTTATACCTCTAGTGACAGCACGTTGTGTTACCTCTAGTGATAGCACATTGTTTTACCTCTAGTGACAGCACGTTGTTTTACCTCTAGTGACAGCACGTTTATACCTCTAGTGACAGCACGTTGTTTTACCTCTAGTGATAGCAAGTTGTGTTACCTCTAGTGACAGCAAGTTGTTTTACCTCTAGTGACAGCACGTTGTTTTACCTCTAGTGACAGCACGTTGTTTTACCTCTAGTGACAACACGTTGTGTTACCTCTAGTGACAGCATGTTGTGTTACCTCTAGTGACAGCACGTTTATACCTCTAGTGACAGCACTCTGTTTTACCTCTAGTGACAACACGTTGTGTTACCTCTAGTGACAGCACGTTGTTTTACCTCTAGTGACAGCATGTTTATACCTCTAGTGACAGCACTCTGTTTTACCTCTAATGACAGCACGTTGTGTTAACTCTAGTGACCGCATGTTGTTTTACCCCTAGTGACAGCACGTTGTGTTACCTCTAGTGACAGCACGTTGTGTTACCTCTAGTGACAGCACGTTGTTTTTAACTCTAGTGACAGCACGTTGTGTTACCCCTAGTGACAGCATGTTGTGTTACCTCTAGTGACAGCACATTGTGTTACCTCTAGTGATAGCACGTTGTGTTACCTCTAGTGACAGCACGTTGTTTTACCTCTAGTGACAGCACGTTGTGTTACCTCTAGTGACCGCACGTTGTGTTACCTCTAGTGACAGCACGTTGTGTTACCTCTAGTGACAACACGTTGTTTTACCTCTAGTGACAGCACATTGTTTTACCTCTAGTGACAGCACGTTGTGTTACCTCTAGTGATAGCACGTTGTTTTACCTCTAGTGACCGCACGTTGTGTTACCTCTAGTGACAACACGTTGTTTTACCTCTAGTGACAGCACGTTGTGTTACCTCTAGTGACAGCACGTTGTGTTACCTCTAGTGATAGCACGTTGTTTTACCTCTAGTGACAGCACATTGTTTTACCTCTAGTGACAGCAAGTTGTGTTACCTCTAGTGACAGTACATTGGTTTACCTCTAGTGACAGCACGTTTATACCTCTAGTGACAGCACGTTGTTTTACCTCTAGTGACAGCACCTCCCAACATACATCATGTCCAAAGAGGAACACTTTTGTTTCAGGGGGTGCGGCTGTGGATGGGGCTATGGGCGGGCATTACCAAGAATTATTAGGGTATTTAACACTTTAAGTGCCAGAGGGGTAAAGCAATGCATTCCATACCCCTCTAGCACTCAAAGGGTTAATGACCAATTGACACTTCTTTACATCAGTGAATACCTGATGTACAACAAGAGCAGAATATTTTACTTACACAGACTGACTTTCAAAAAACCCTTCCAAGTGAAATCTTTGCAAACCCCTAGTGACAGCACGTTGTGTTACCTCTAGTGACAGCACGTTGTGTTACCTCTAGTGACAGCACGTTGTGTTACCTCTAGTGACAGCACTCTGTTTTACCTCTAGTGACAGCACGTTGTTTTACCTCTAGTGACCGCACATTGTTTTTACCTCTAGTGACAGCATGTTGTGTTACCTCTAGTGACAGCAAGTTGTGTTACCTCTAGTGATAGCACGTTGTGTTACCTCTAGTGACAGCACGTTGTTTTACCTCTAGTGACAGCACGTTGTGTTACCTCTAGTGACCGCACGTTGTGTTACCTCTAGTGACAGCACGTTGTGTTACCTCTAGTGACAACACGTTGTTTTACCTCTAGTGACAGCACATTGTTTTACCTCTAGTGACAGCACGTTGTGTTACCTCTAGTGATAGCACGTTGTTTTACCTCTAGTGACCGCACGTTGTGTTACCTCTAGTGACAACACGTTGTTTTACCTCTAGTGACAGCACGTTGTGTTACCTCTAGTGACAGCACGTTGTGTTACCTCTAGTGATAGCACGTTGTTTTACCTCTAGTGACAGCACATTGTTTTACCTCTAGTGACAGCAAGTTGTGTTACCTCTAGTGACAGTACATTGGTTTACCTCTAGTGACAGCACGTTTATACCTCTAGTGACAGCACGTTGTTTTACCTCTAGTGACAGCACGTTGTTTTACCTCTAATGACAGCACATTGTGTTACCTCTAGTGACAGCACGTTGTTTTACCTCTAATGACAGCACGTTGTTTTACCTCTAGTGACAGCACGTTGTGTTACCTCTAATGACAGCACATTGTGTTACCTCTAGTGACAGCACGTTTATACCTCTAGTGACAGCACGTTGTGTTACCTCTAGTGACAGCACATTGTGTTACCTCTAGTGACAGCACGTTTATACCTCTAGTGATAGCACGTTGTGTTACCTCTAGTGACAGCACGTTGTTTTACCTCTAGTGACAGCACGTTGTGTTACCTCTAGTGATAGCACGTTGTTTTACCTCTAGTGACAGCACGTTGTTTTACCTCTAGTGACCGCACGTTGTTTTACCTCTAGTGATAGCAAGTTGTGTTACCTCTAGTGACCGCACGTTGTTTTACCTCTAGTGACAGCACGTTGTTTTACCTCTAGTGATAGCACGTTGTTTTACCTCTAGTGACAGCACGTTGTTTTACCTCTAGTGACCGCACGTTGTTTTACCTCTAGTGATAGCAAGTTGTTTTACCTCTAGTGACAGCACGTTGTGTTACCTCTAGTGACAGCAAGTTGTGTTACCTCTAGTGACAGCACGTTGTTTTACCTCTAGTGACAGCACGTTGTTTTACCTCTAGTGACCGCACGTTGTTTTACCTCTAGTGATAGCAAGTTGTGTTACCTCTAGTGACAGCACGTTGTTTTACCTCTAGTGACAGCATGTTGTTTTACCTCTAGTGACCGCACGTTGTGTTACCTCTAGTGATAGCAAGTTGTGTTACCTCTAGTGATAGCACGTTGTGTTACCTCTAGTGACAGCACGTTGTGTTACCTCTAGTGACAGCACGTTGTGTTACCTCTAGTGACAGCACGTTGTTTTACCTCTAGTGACAGCACGTTGTGTTACCTCTAGTGACAGCACGTTGTTTTACCTCTAGTGACAGCACGTTGTTTTACCTCTAGTGATAGTACATTGTTTTACCTCTAGTGACAGTACGTTGTTTTACCTCTAGTGACAGCACGTTGTTTTACCTCTAGTGACAGCACGTTGTGTTACCTCTAGTGACAGCATGTTGTTTTACCTCTAGTGACAGCACGTTGTTTTACCTCTAGTGATAGTACATTGTTTTACCTCTAGTGACAGTACATTGTTTTACCTCTAGTGACAGCATGTTGTGTTACCTCTAGTGACAGCACGTTGTTTTACTTCTAGTGACAGCACGTTGTTTTACTTCTAGTGACAGCACATTGTTTTTAGTTTTCTGTTTGGTCATAATTTTGCTTTTCTGTAAGGTAAATGTGACTGAACTGAATTACTGTGCAATCTGGATGAGGTAAAAGTAACACAAATTAAAATGCATCTCCAATAAATGCTACTATCCCCCACAAATATATATATATTTCACTTGCACATGTATCTAAAATTGCAAAAAAATAATTGTTTTCCCTGGAACCAACTGAAAATGCTCCAGTAGTGTAATGTAGGCGTAAACGTCAGCTAGTCTATTACTTTCCTTTTTAAAGTAAATGCTCCAATAAAATTTAAGAACCAATGAGGTCCCCTTCGAAATAGCAAATGAAGCCCCCAAATATTGTACACATTTAGGATCCTCTTAAATTTAGTTGTAACCTTCCAATTTGTCGGTAAAGTGATAATGTGTTGCTCACCTAAGGCAGCCTCTCTCCCCACTACAGGACTAAACTGGGTCTCGGAACTGTTGGGAACCCAGTGAAGCACCCCCCCGTTACGAGACGCCCATGGTTCCACCAGATAGGCCCATACATTAAATGTCCCTGGGCAATATATGGTCAAATTTCTTAACTGTTCAAATGCAACTCTACTACTGCATGTGTGCAAAGGTGAAATGTGTGATTTGCTCATGCCCAGCAGTAAAATTGGGTTTGAGCGTGGTATAAGTTTGTCCCCGCTCAGACCCCATATTACCACTCACCAATCAAACTGGAGGAAGGGAGTGACTTCACGTGGCCCTGCAGGAAATGGCTCGGTAAGCGGTTACAGTCACACAATGGCGCAATGCAAGAAAGTGCAGCATTCACTATTTTATTCAGAGCCATAAATGGATGAGTATGTTACAACTGCTCATGTTTTAATGCAAAAAACATACTAACGCCTTGATACAAAATAGCACATGCGCCTAAATTAACAACAAAATTAGCTAGCTCCTAAATTAATGGCAAAGTCAGCACATGTGCCTTAATTAATCTTGTGTGCTAATCGTTTTGCTGAATTAGGTGAAATCACTCTTCGTCTCACAAAATGGCTGACATTTTAGCCACACCCACTTTCTGAAACACAGTCACACAAAAAAAAGTACAAACGTTCGCTAATTCTGAAAAAACATTTTGGTGCTAAAGATTTTGCTATTAAAGGTACACCGTAAATAGTGACTGCACGCGTTTCACACATTCCACTCACTGACCCCAACATGGAGGAACTGAGGGAACCAGACCCTTGTGATTGGGCCATTTTACCCTTTACGGTTCATCCACATTTTATTCCTAAGGTTTATTCGCATTTTATTCTTAGTGTTTATCCACATTTTATTCCTAAGGTTTTACGCTTCCTTTACAGCTGCCTGTAACCCCTAGTTCTTCAGTGTATTGCACATCAGTGCTTTGGAGACCTCTCGTCTATAACATGCAGTGAGTTAACGGTAAGAAGAGGTATGGACATGTATGGATGATTTCTCTTTAAGTGACATGAAGGGAGCCGCTCCTTGGATGACACAGCGCTCTCAGGTACGCAGTGTGCACCAGAGGATATTTATAATAGGAAACGTCGGCTGTAAGGGACAGGAATTCTCCTGTTATTGTTGTCAGGATTAGTAACACTCAGGCAGGTGATGAAAGACCAACGTGTGGAACAGACATCTATGTAAAAGGCAAAACGCGTTGAACTCCAGTGTTGAGTCATCATGACATCTGACAGCAATTCCCTCTGCATTTCACATGAATTATCAGGGACGCAGAAAACATCCAATGGAGGAAAATTCATGGAAAACTGATTTTATTTCCCTTCTTTATCTTTCACTGAGTTTGATGTACAAAGACAACACAGAGCAAAGCAAGTGCATTATACGGGTATAAACTGTACCGAATTCCCATTACGGTAAACAGAGAATTAAAGGGCCCCACTTAATTCAATGGGAAATCTGATTTGACCACTATGGGCAGTTAGTTTGCCACAGAATAGTTCTCGTTTGGTGCATGGCCCTGCAGGTCTCTAGTGACAGTGATGGTACATTATGTCCAGGACTATTGGATTAATGATCAATGAGAACACAGATTGTACAGGACAGTCTGATACAGTGTCATTATCTGGATAATGTCCCCTATTTATAATGGGGAATAATGGGGGCGAGGAGGAACAGTGAACAGAAGACAGACAGACGGACGGTACAGGACGTTATGTATACATCGTATTGCATCATGTTCAAACTGTGCCAGTGTAATAAATCCATATAATCTGCACCACTACATACAGAACCTATAGAATACCCTACACCGGGGCTGGGCAACACAAGGCTCTCCAGCTGTTCAGGGCAGCAATTTACATCACCCTCAGCCTACTTCTGATAAACTGGCCTCAGTTTGCTAACCAATTACACACAGATAGATACACACACACTCACTCACAAAGACACACACAGTTACATGCACACACTCACAAAGACACAGATACACACAATTACTCAAAAAGACACACACAGATACACAGTAACACACTGATACACACTCACACACAGATACACAGTAACACACTGATATACACTCACACACACAGATACACAGTAACACACTGATATACACTCACACACAGAAACACACTGATATACACACACACACACACAGATACACAGAAACACACTGATATACACTCACACACAGATACACAGTAACGCACTGATATACACTCACACACACAGATACACAGTAACACACTGATATACACTCACACACAGATACACAGTAACACACTGATATACACTCACACACACACACAGATACACAGTAACACACTGATACACACACACACAGTTACACAGTAACACACTGATATACACTCACACACAGATACACACTGATATACACTCACACACAGATACACACTGATATACACTCACACAGATACACAGTAACACACTGATATACATTCACACACACAGATACACAGTAACACACTGATATACACTCACACAGATACACAGTAACACACTGATATACACTCACACAGATACACAGTAACACACTGATATACATTCACACACACACAGTAACACACTGATATACACTCGCACACAGATACACAGTAACACACTGATATACACTCACACAGATACACAGTAACACACTGATATACATTCACACACACACAGTAACACACTGATATACACTCACACAGATACACAGTAACACACTGATATACATTCACACACACACAGTAACACACTGATATACACTCACACAGATACACACTAAAATACAGATACACACAGAGAGTCCCCAATAATATCACCAGCACAGATAATCCATATAATGTAGTGCATAGAACAACATCTAATCCCGCAGCATCCCCTTCACATATCACCCCTACAACCTTCTTGTACCCCTATATTCCTCTTGTTCACTTATAACAATAATACTCCTCTTGTACCCCTATATTCCTCTTGTACCTTTATTATAACAATAATAATCCTCTTGTACCCCTATAATAATAATCCTCCTCCATCTGTTGTACCCCTATAATAATAATCCACATCAGTCCTTCAGGAGAACTTTACACACAGCACCCCAATATCACTATCCTGTTCTCCTATAATAATTCCCACATACCCCTATAATAATATTCCTGGACCCCTGTAATCATATCCAAATACGCCTATAGTAATGTATGTACCTCAGTAATAATACTCCTGTACCCTCATAATAATCCCCTTGTAATAATCCATTGCACCCATATAATAAATCCCCTTGCACCACTATATATCCCCTTGTATCCTCTAAAATCCCCTCTGCACCCCCACATTAATCACCTCTGCAACCCATACAATACTTCCCTATAATAATCCCCTCTGCACCCCATAATAATCCCACTCTGCACCCCTATAATAATCCCCTCGTCACCTCTATAATAATCCCGTGCCCCCTATAATAAACCCACTCTGCACCCCTATAATAATCCCCTGTGCACCCCTGTAAGAATCCACTCGGCACCTCTATAATAATCCCGTGCCCCCTATAATAATCCCCTGTGCACCCCTGTAATAATCCACTCGGCACCTCTATAATAATCCCGTGCCCCTCCCTATAATAATCCCACTCTGCACCCCTATAATAATCCCCTGTGCCCCCTATAGTAATCCTCTCTGCACCCCTATAATAATCCCCTGTACACCCCTATAATAATCCCCTGTGCACCCCAGTAATAATCCCCTCGCAACACCCCCTGTGCAATCCCCCAGTACAGCCGCATCACATCCCCTCACTGCGCCTCCTCCGCTAACCGCACAACCTGATTCCAGGCACGTCCGCCAGCAGCAAACGAGCCGCGTCACGGTGACGTCACGGCCGGGCTGGTACTTATATCCCTCCGCGCCTCTCCCCTCTCACTGACACATCCCGGACACAGGAGCTGCAGGTGAGAGGGACCTGCCGGGAGGGGGCGTCACCAGTGGGTGTGACTGGGACCTGCAGGGAGGGGGCCGGGCTAGAGGAGTGATCAGCTTAACTGGGAGTCCAGGAGGGGTGTATACCTCATCTGAAGCAGTTTGGGGTGCAGGAGAGTTGATGGGGTTCAGTGATATGGATGTAATGGGGTAAATGCCCTCCCCCGGGGAAGAATGGAAGCTGGAGGTGCACTGGGATCTGCCCTGAGCATTTCTTACCCCAGATCTCCCCGATAGGTGCACAGCGCCCTCTGGTGCCAGCTCAGACGGCTGCCTCTGGGACCGTTATGTTAGGTAGTTCCCGGGCACCCAGGGGTTAAACCGTGGGGATCCTGAGCTTCTTACTAACCCTGACTGGTGCCCCCTACAGAGCAGACTGGGACCTGCCGGTATTAACCCTCTGTAGTTGGTCAATCATACTGGCATTTATATGGTTACTGTGTGCCAGGGTAGTAACTAGTGTACTGCAATGTGTGGGGTACCTCCCTGGCACTCACAGGGTTAACCTGTACTATAGGGGGTTCACCTCTCAGTACTAAAACAATGTATTGATTTATACTGTAAGTGCGTCTGATGTCAGACTGTATGTATCTGTGTTCATGTCCCTGGCGCGGAGAGATTGTGTGACAGTTGGGATGGTGAGACAGTGTAACGTTGCCCTGGCAGTGCTGGGCAGTCATGGGGAGTGTTTATCCTGTAGTGCTACTGGTTTACTCCCAGAGCTGCTGATGCATAAGGGCCATTTGAGTTTACATGTTGTATAAGTGTGGCTTATGTATTCCTTACCTCCCAAGTGTCCCTCTGTCCCACCCTGATGTCCCTCTTTTACACCTAAATCCCTCTGTCCCACCCTGATGTCCCTCTTTAGGTCACTGTGCTTGGTATAGATGTGTATGACATTGCTCTACAGCAATAAAACTCACATTGTTTGTGTAAACGTCATTATGTGTATATAAATTAGTCTGTGTCAATTAAATACTTTGGTCTTGTTATAAGTCATTTATTATGTTACACACGGAGGTGTCAATAGGTCATGAAATAGCCTAAAAATGCTCCATAATGTCCCACCCCAGCAGCACCCACTAAAACACAAGTGTGCCTCTATGGCAATGTGAAATGTTGGGAGGTATGGTATTCACTCTAGGCTGCTCTCCCTTTAACCCTTTCAGTACCAGATATGTATGCAACATGTTGTGTACCCCTCTGGCACACAAAGGGTTAATGGTACAGGGGGAGGGGTATCCCTTACACTCGGTACCCCTGGGAAGGGCACTGGAGGTCATTTCAGCTGCTGGAGGTTGTCTGGTCCTCCGCATCACTTGTCGTGTGCAGATTGCACAATAGGGGCAATTCTGGGGCAAAATCTATCCACTGGGTTAATTTGGCTTTAAAGTCCCTACAGTGTCAGGTGTCCAGTGCACTAAAGCAACAGAAATGTGTTATTGCACCCCAATGTGGCATACAGCCCCTCTTCTCCTTATCTCTATATATCACTGGTTCCTAATAAACTGCATTTCAGCAATTAAAGGAACAGTCACCCTTTATTTTGGCTGTACACTTTATCCACTTGTAAAACCAAAGTTCCCTAAAACCTCTGATTGAGAAATAGTCTAGACAACTTGACTCTACATATCCTTCTGGGGTGCAGTATGTGAAGTCAAAACAAAGGGTTACTGGTACCTTAAACTAGTAAACCTGTTAGACTTGTGTGCAATGCATTGCCTACATGGTCCTTAAAGGGTTAAAACATTTAGATTTTTATTTTAAGGGACATCAGATGTATCTCAGAACCGTGTGTGTATATGTGGGTATAACTGCACTGCCCTCTGGCACCATGTCCTGTTGTACAAAAGTGTGGCACCTAAGGGTGCATTTGAGGCATTAACCTCTTGTATGTTAGACTTCCCTACTGCAATGTGCTGGGGATGTCTGTAATATAAGGGGTTAATTTCCTTATCCAACTTCATATTCTGCAGAACTAGACCGACATTGATTTCTGGTTATTTGCTTATCACATTCTTAACCGTTTGATGCCAGTGAATGTCCATGTTGCCTCCCAAGACACTGCCCTGTCACTCAAAAGGCTGAACAAAGATCTTAACCCCTTGAATGCTGGTACTTGAGAGCTGGAGCATCCTGTAAGGCTGGCCTCCTGTCCATGGTCTGCCCTCTAGTGGCTGTGTTCCTGAGCTGTAGGTGCCACTCAGTGCTGTGCCAGCTGGAATCCAGTGTCCTGCTCTCTATTGCTGGCACAGACCAGGCTGCGGTGGAGCGGTTACCATGGAACCACGGTTATTTCTGGGAACTAATCCCACCCCTGGATTGGAACTTAACCCCTTAGCACCTGATGCTTGCAGCAGGGCTGATGAGAAACAACTGGACTATAGTATATAGTGATCAGGGTGTGTAGCAGGATCCAACGTGGCTCCTGTTCAACAACTTGTATCCCTCACCCCACTAGTAAACTGGGGGGACACTAGGCCTTGTTTGAGTCTGGAGTGAACTACCATAGGGGTCCATTAACACTCCCGGCCTATAGTAAAAAAAAAAGCACTATTTAAATACATTGATCTTCAATAAACCTTCTCTGTTGGAGGCCTAGACATTAAGGGGTTAATAGCAAATGGAACTTGCACCTATGATGTATTTGGCTTGTCCAAAACTTCTGATGCCCCTCATACACTGTCACTGACTCTTCTGTATTGCTGTCTATGGCTTGTGTTAGTCACTGAATTCAAATGGTCAGTAATGTGTTAACCTTTTCAGGACCATTGGGGTGTGAAAAGAATTAGTTTACAGCCCCTGCTAAACAAAGGAACTCCCACTGGTGAGAGGTCTTATTAAACTTATTACAACTCAAACACTCACTTCTTATCTGCAGTATCAGTGGCCTGAGACTCCCCCTATGGAGACTTATGGTCAGCTGACCAGAGCTGTGCATAAGATGGTGTAATACTTCAGGCCACTGATACTGCAATGAAGAAATGAAAGTTTGAGCTGTAATAACTTTGGAATAAAACATCTCTGTAGTGGGAGTTCTCTAGTATATATTGGAGGGATAAACACTACATTGTATATTGTTATAGTATTGCTATCCCTTTAAGTGAAGAGGTCTGCAGCTGATAACGCCAATCCTACTGCAGCTGATCTCTCCGGTGTCTGTGCTAAGTCTTCAGATCCGAGCTCTTAGCTGAGGGGATATAATGTATAAATAACCATGTAAATCCCCTGGGCCTTTACAGTAACTGCCATCTAGTCACTGATCTGCTGTATCCTGTGGGGTGATGTTATAGAGCAGGGAGTATGTCCTTCTGTACCCCCACACCTTACATAATGGGACGCTGACCCAAGCCTGGGCCCACAGCCTCTAGATGGTCACAGGCCACCAACTGCAGGGCCCTTACCTCTAGTCCAGGGCTGTGCAATGTGGCCTACAGCCATAGACCACAATCTCCACTGGACTCGGTCATAGTGGAGTGAGGATGACAGGCAGTGTAATGGCTGGTGAGCCACACCTTGTTCTCTGCAGATCTGACCTGTTGTGATTATCAGCTCCTGGAGACCTGGGCTACAGGGATCAGTCCCACTGCCTTAAATGGGGTATTGTGTAACGTCACTGTGCAATGCATTGGACACCTTTCTGTCCCTTAAAGGGTTAAATGGGGCCGTGTGTCACTTTGCTCTGTAGTGGAGACCTAGTAATAAAAGGGTGAAAATCCCATTAAATCACTGGGTCTCCCCGGATCCTCCTGGTAGACCAGTCCTGTGCTGGAATCTACCATCTCGCGGTCTGTCTGCTGCGGGTCACACGTTACTTCTCCAGGGTACAAGCCGGGTCCCATCCAGGTCCCTCTAACCATCTCAGTGCCACAGGGGTGACCAGGACACTGCAGAGTCTGTCACTTGGTGAGTTAACACTTTCCTTGCCAGGACTTGCTGTTTAGTCAGGGAAGCCAAATGAGGCCCAATAAAATGGTTACACATTAAACATGACGGAGGGTGTATAGGTCTCCCCTATCAGTCTGGCTGGAGTAGCTGCAGGGCGCAGCCTGATTAGGAATTGCTTTCAGCTTTTAAAGGGATAGTCTCACTTGAGGCGAGAAATATAGTGTAGTGTTTGTACTCCCACTGGGTTCAATAGCTGGGGGAGGAGGGGGTTCAGCGGTGTGTGGGGGGGAGGGGGTTCAGCAGTGTGTTGTGTCAGGGGGAGGAGGGGGTTCAGCAGTGTGTTGTGTCAGGGGGAGGAGGGGGTTCAGCAGTGTCAGGGGGGGGGGGTGCCGGTGATACTGTTGGCAGCTCTTGAGGGCGGGACTTGGATCAGTCACAGGTCAGTAACTCTTCCTTGTTGCAGGTAACAAGACTTAATATGCTGCTTCAGAGCTGTTGTAATCAAAACTTAATGCAACTCAAACTTGGAATTTCTCTTCTAGATTGGTTAGAATCTCTTTTAAAGGAGGGAACCTAATGTCTGTCTTGCTATAGCAAGAAAACCCTCATGGCCCCTAGTAATCATTATCCTTTAACAAGACCTGTATAATGTGTGGGTGCCCTGACCATGGGGGAGGAAATGATGATTCCTAGGGGGGCATCTCTGCTCACTGCATGGTAACACCAGAAGGACTAAGGGGGAGAGACACAATGCACTGGGCACCCCTCTGGCCTTCCCCTCTGCCTGCGTCTGGTGTCACCTCGCCTAAGGACCGGACATCAGGACTGACTGGACGTTCTCTTCAACCAGGGTGCAAGAGCAGCATTAATAGGGGACATTAGTATCTGGGCCGTGGGAAGGCGAGTGGGGGTCACTAGGACTTCTCTGGCCATACATAAGAAGGCAAGTGGAGGAAATGGGGATTGGCTGGCCATATGAAGAAGTGGGGATCACGGAGGGTTTTGCTCAATTTCCATATGTAATTCCACCCTAACTGCACCATTATGACTAACTAGTGTAAAAGCCCATGTGCACGGGCCAAGGTCAGGGTGATGTTAACCCTCTGAGTGCCAGAGGGGTACGCAACATATTGCTTTGCAATGCATAGCATACCCCTCTGGCACTCAAAGGGTTAAGAGGCCGGTCCTGCCGCCAACAGTCTTGCACTGTAGAGACTGCCTGAAAGCACAACTCCCAGTGTTCCGGCAGTCTCTGCAGTGCATGATGGGTACGGAGGCGGCAGTCTCTGCAGTGCGTGGTGGGTACGGAGGCGGCAGTCTCTGCAGTGCGTGGTGGGTACGGAGGCGGCAGTCTCTGCAGTGCGTGGTGGGTACGGAGGCGGCAGTCTCTGCAGTGCGTGGTGGGCACGGAGGCGGCAGTCTCTGCAGTGCGTGGTGGGCACGGAGGCGGCAGTCTCTGCAGTGCGTGGTGGGCACGGAGGCGGCAGTCTCTGCAGTGCGTGGTGGGCACGGAGGCGGCAGTCTCTGCAGTGCGTGGTGGGCACGGAGGCGGCAGTCTCTGCAGTGCGTGGTGGGCACGGAGGCGGCAGTCTCTGCAGTGCGTGGTGGGCACGGAGGCGGCAGTCTCTGCAGTGCGTGGTGGGCACGGAGGCGGCAGTCTCTGCAGTGCGTGGTGGGCACGGAGGCGGCAGTCTCTGCAGTGCGTGGTGGGCACGGAGGCGGCAGTCTCTGCAGTGCGTGACTGGTTCTGACAAACATCCTAGCGAATTGTTATATAGGATGCTGTGTGGACTCTGGTGCTGGGTATAATCCCCATTAGTAGAAATCAAATGTCTGATTAACAAGGTAATTACTGCCCTGTAGTGTGTTGGGCCTCAGCACCATTCTTGTGACCTCCTCCAAGGGGTTAATGGGGGGGGGGGGGGTTCAGTGCTCAGTGTAACCGGTATACTGTGTTTTTCTGGAAACAGACATTTAGAGCCACCTGTCAAATGTGTGATAGAAAATTCCATCACCTGTGTCTTATCTACTTGCAGAATATATAGTCAGAATATTGATACTATCCCTTTAACGGCTTCTAGAGCATTTGGCGCTTAACCACATGAGTGCCAGAGGTATCAAATGCCTTGTGGATACCTCTAGCACTGAAAGGGTTAACTGCAATCCTTTCTGGACATTTGCTTCCTCCCTTGGTGGCCTGATCCTGTAGATCCTCAGTCTGTGCTTCAGGTGTTGGTGGTGCACAGTCTGTAGATTTAGTGCACAACATCTAGTCATGTAGCAGAGATCTCAGAAAACTGAGGCCTTTGTCTTATTGGCCTCTAGTGACTTGTCTAGAAGGGTCTTTTTGCTCCCCACTGGTGCATCAGAACGTCTACTGTGTAAAACTGCTGAGGAGCAAAAGGTTGTCTACACCTGTCTACCGGTCAAGATAAGGATCTCTGCTTGATCACAGGTGAGCTATCGGACTGCACCTGTCCTCTGTATACTCCCTAAAATGCACCCTGATCACTGCAGCTGTAATGTAGACGTGTGCAGACCTCAGACTGGTAACACACAGTATATATCATGGCCTCAGGTCGTGATCAGGGGATGAAGTCTCCTCCCAGTCCACGGCGTTTCACATAACCCGGTATAATGTCCTGATAACACCTGGTTATTGTAGTAATAAACCTGCTCTGATCTCCTCTGCAGAACAAGATGGCCAGCCTGAAGGACAAGCTCATCCACAATGTGGTCAAGGAAGAATCTCTCCCTCAAAACAAGATCACCATTGTTGGTGTTGGTGCTGTTGGCATGGCCTGTGGAATCAGCATCCTGCAGAAGGTAACTCTCTCATGGGTACAGATGGGCTCACTAGAGGGTCAGATTTTCGCTGTAATGTGGCCTGCTACACAAATGTGCACACCACCTTAAATACTGAGGGGAAGGAGTTGCTGGACCCTGAAGCCATAGAGATGCTACATACAGCCTGATCTATACGACTGGATAAGGCCTTGCTGGGAATTTAACTCTTTACATGTGATGTCTAATCTGTCTGGGAAGCCATTGTCCTCTGCACCCTCACTTCTGGTTAGGAGGCTGCAATCTACTAGACATCTGTTCTACCTGCAGGACCTCGTTCTATGAAGGTGGCAGTTTCTTTTAACCTTTGAGAGCCAGAGGGGTATGCAATGCATTGTGTACCCCTCTGGCACTCATACAGTTAAGTCTACAACATGTCCTATATGTAAGAGCAGTCTGTATGTGGTCACCCTTCTGTGCCCTTAGAGGGTAACTGGATGGCAGCAGATTGCATTAAACACCAGTCTTGTCCTCAAAGGTTTTAGTAATTCCCCAATGAATCTGCAGGAAACTAAAATATAAACGTCCATGAACCTGGCATCAGACTCTAACTAGAGCCATTACCTTGTACATAGTCTTTCCCCAGATGAGCCTTGGTCTGATCAGGGACAAACCCCTTAGTCCCCCTATTGGATGAGTACATTTCAGTCTTGGTTTTTGAATGTTGCAGATCTTTCTGATCTAAACACTTTAACATTTTAACCCCTTAATGACAGCCGCATTCGTACGCAGCTGTCACCATAACGCCCGCCAAATTTTTTTTTTTTTTTTTTATGTTTCCTCTTCAAACAAGTCCGGAGTCTCCAAGCGGCGTGCAGCCTCACAGACACGGACTTCCGTGACTTACCAGGTATGTCCTCTGTCACTAAGTGACAGTTTCTGCGGGACGTACCTGGTAAGTCATCCGTCAAGGACCAGGTGTGTGTAGTTCACTGCCAGTCATGTGGTCTTCAGATATGAACACCTAAATGTTAAATTGGGGTGTATGGTTTACTTCCCGGTAGCATCTCTAGACTTTATATCACATGTCTGACTCTTGATCATTATCTATTTCATGTGTATGGAACATCCCATATAGTCACTTGGCTAACTGTACCCAGCTAATGTCCCGTGACTGGCACCTGCCGGCCTGTTCAGAGGTTATTGCTTTATCTCCCTAAACAAACCTGAATTAGACACTATATCAGGTCTTGCCATGGCAATGGGAACCCTGCAAAAAGCAGAAATGGCATGAAACCCCCCAACTCATGTTAGGCCTCAAAAGCATGGAGGTACAAGGTTTTTAAAGGGTTAACTGATGGTAGGAAATTGGGTCAGTCACAAGCATTTTTCTGTTCCACTTGAGAACATTGACTGCTCACCAGGGGCACCTAAAACCTAGGGGTAAGTGGCCTCTGCACCAGCTGCTGGGCTAGAAATCACTTGCTACTTACCCCGACTGACACAATGCTCCTTCCCTGTCCAATGACACGTCTCCTCCCCTTGCAGGACCTGGCAGACGAACTTGCTCTTGTGGATGTGATTGAAGACAAACTGAAAGGAGAGATGATGGATCTGCAGCACGGGAGCCTCTTCCTGCGGACTCCAAAAATTGTCTCTGGGAAAGGTTGGTGCCTCCTGCGCTATAGCAGCACCCCATCTAGTTACTAGGGGACAAACAAGTTTTACACTGTCCCAGTCTAAATCAGGGACAAGCAACACCTGTCTCCAGCTATTGGCCTAAAGTCTACTCATCCTCAACCAAGTGAGACTTGTAGTTATCAGCTGCCAGAGGTCAAGGGCGCCAGCCCTGGTTCATTTGTACTGGTGTCACAGCGACTGCCCTGACCGGTGACTTCAGACTATAAGCAGTAGCCTTATTAATGTGCGCTAGATCGCTGGTGCCTGTTCTGTACTAATTACACCATGCCCCTCATATTACAGCATCACTGTCTAACTGTATTGTGCCCCTCAGATTACCTGTTCTGTACTGATGTGCCTGACCACACTGTGCCCCTCAGATTACCTAATCTGTACTGATGTGCCTGACCATACTGTGCCCCTCAGATTACCTATTGTGTACTGAGGTGCCTGACCACACTGTGCCCCTCAGATTACCTATTGTGTACTGATGTGCCTGACCACACTGTGCCCCTCAGATTACCTGTTCTGTACTGATGTGCCTGACCACACTGTGCCCCTCAGATTACCTGTTCTGTACTGATGTGCCTGACCACACTGTGCCCCTCAGATTACCTGTTCTGTACTGATGTGCCTGACCATACTGTGCCCCTCAGATTACCTGTTCTGTACTGATGTGCCTGACCGTACTGTGCCCCTCAGATTACCTGTTCTGTACTGATGTGCCTGACCGTACTGTGCCCCTCAGATTACCTGTTCTGTACTGATGTGCCTGACCGTACTGTGCCCCTCAGATTACCTGTTCTGTACTGATGTGCCTGACCGTACTGTGCCCCTCAGATTACCTGTTCTGTACTGATGTGCCTGACCGTACTGTGCCCCTCAGATTACCTGTTCTGTACTGATGTGCCTGACCGTACTGTGCCCCTCAGATTACCTGTTCTGTACTGATGTGCCTGACCGTACTGTGCCCCTCAGATTACCTGTTCTGTACTGATGTGCCTGACCGTACTGTGCCCCTCAGATTACCTGTTCTGTACTGATGTGCCTGACCGTACTGTGCCCCTCAGATTACCTGTTCTGTACTGATGTGCCTGACCGTACTGTGCCCCTCAGATTACAGCGTCACTGCTAACTCCAAGCTGGTGGTGGTCACTGCTGGGGCGCGTCAGCAGGAGGGTGAGAGCCGCCTGAACTTGGTCCAGCGCAACGTCAATATCTTCAAATTCATCATCCCCAACATTGTGAAATACAGTCCTAACTGCACGCTGCTCGTCGTCTCCAATCCTGGTGAGTTCCCCCTGTCTAGAACCCAAAATCAGTCCTCCGGATCTGTGGGAAGGGGCTGTGTTCAGGGAATCTGAGCAAACTCATTCCTGTTTAGATAACTCAACGCCTTAAATTTTAGTGTCTCCAAAGCAGTGTTTTGGAGTCCTTAATATTTAAGGGGTTAAAGCACCATTTAAACTGGTGTAAATGTTCACTTCTGCCCTGTGATGAGGATGGCATGACTCTATATCTATGAATACGGCTCTTGGCACTCCCACTCAGAACAAGAACTTTATATTTATCACTTCAAGGGACAGAACACAGCATTGCACAGCCCTAGCAATTAAAGGGTTAAGTAGAGGAGTAATGTGCAGCTGGAAGGTTGCACCTCAGGACACTGAATAATCCTGTGTATCTGGCTCTCTCCACAGTGGACATTCTGACTTATGTGGCCTGGAAGATCAGTGGCTTCCCCAAGAACCGTGTTATTGGCAGCGGCTGCAATCTGGACTCTGCGCGGTTCCGCTACCTCATGGGGGAAAAGCTGGGAGTTCACGCCCTGAGCTGTCATGGCTGGGTCATTGGAGAACACGGAGACTCGAGTGGTGAGTGACCTTGTAGGCATCCAGTTTGCACCAATGTATTCGCCTCGGCCTCAGACCCTGAAATGCCACAGGCTAAATTTATCTCTAGACTGTGTGAAAAGGTCAAATGTAACCCAAGTAGGTCAGACCTGCTGGCCTTCACACAAAGAGCAGAAGGTCACAGGAAATGTCTAGCCAGCATTCTGCTCTTGTGTTGGATACACAGCCCTCCGTCACCTCGCTGTCCTTATGGCTTAACTGAGCTTTGAGACAGAGGGCTCTATACACAGGAGGATTATGGGGGGGAGGGGGACAAACTGGCACCGTGAGGGTCCCATTGACTAGGAATAACTGCAGTGTGAACAGCTTCAAACCCCATTTAAGTCGGTGGGAATATGGTTTTTTTTCTGCATCCCATATGGTGCAGTTGGCTTGCTCCAGAACTGCACTTTTGGTTGAATTCAGGGACCTCCCCCTGTGGAACTGTTGGTCTGCTCCACTGCTGCGTGCGGCCCATACACTGTACTTGGTTCTCTGCTGACTCAGGGAACTTGTATCCAACTGAATTGTAATGTGATCAGACTGGACTTGGAGGACATTCTATCCTGCAGCTGGACAGACCTGTTACCAACACAAGCCTCACCCAGTGTTGAGTCCCTCCACCTGCCAGGCTACAACTCCATCATCCAGCAGGCTGGGGGTGATGGGAGTTGTAGTGCAGCAGCTGGGGGGACTGTTTACCAGTGTCCTCACCTGTCCCCCTCTGACCAGTTTATCTCAGATGTCAGACCCTAGGTTCCTAATCAACTTACTGGTGCTTCCTCCTAGTGCCTGTCTGGAGTGGGGTTAATGTGGCTGGAGTGTCACTGAAGACCCTGAATCCTGACCTGGGAACAGAAGCAGACAAGGAGAACTGGAAGGAAGTCCATAAGCAGGTTGTGGACAGGTAAGTCACTGGACCTTCTCTAGAGCTTGCTGTAGGACACAGAACAAACTGCAATGTATCATACACTGCCATTGATTGTAGTAATGTGTGCCTGTAAGTTTGCTTATTCATTCTACTTCTATATAAAAAAAAGTTTGTCCTGATCCATCTGTAGGGAAAACAGTGATTTGGGGGGGGAACGCACATTTTAAAATAAACATCCTGGGTACAGTAGGCTTAGAAAGTAAAATGATCTGATGTCATGCACACATTACTATCACTTTAAATACTGCTCTTCACACCCTGAGTACAAAGTCTGAAACACTGGTGTTTACCACTCAGGTTAAAATCTCCACTTAATATTTTGGAATTGTCACTTCATCTGACTTTGACTAAAGGAGAACAGAACCTACAGTGTTGGGTAACATTCCTGGCACAGCAGCTGGTGAGGACTAATTCCCATCTTCACTAGCCATTGGCTGTCAGGGGATATGAGTTGTAGTAAATGGCTGCCGGTTGCCTTCCTCTGCCCTAGATTGTCCTGCTGTGTCTAGGAAGTCCGATCCCCTTGTGTCCATGACGTGGTTAATGTGGACTAGTACAGGGAGATCCCCCCAACAACCACTCCTATTGGTCATATCTATGCTTCAGGAAGACTAGTTGTACTGAATAACCTGAGGTCATGACCTCTAACATGTCCATAATGTCCTGTTGGAATAATACAAAACTTAACCCCTTGGATTCTACAGACTACCAAAATACTGAAACAAAAGAACTGACCCTGTCTTTTTCTTTAGTGCCTATGAAGTGATCAAGCTGAAAGGCTATACCTCCTGGGCCATCGGCCTGTCTGTGGCAGATCTGGCGGAGAGTATCCTGAAGAACCTCAGGCGTGTTCACCCCATCTCTACCATGGTTAAGGTAAATGCTCTTGGGGTTGGGGCACATCATGTTCTAGCGCCATGGCTGGTAGTGACCTAGTAAATGGCTTCCGGGCACTATGAACCAGACACTTTTAAAAGGTCTCACACAAGGCATACAACTACTTCACTGTCACCATGCTAAAAATGGCTGCATGAGAATCTCACTGCATGACAGTGCAAGATTCTCATATCACATTGCATACAACTATAGAGCTGGTAGCAGAGTTAGTACTGAAACTGGGGTGTTCAGGTAGCTTCCACCATGTAGGTAACAGGGTCCCTTTTAAATCCCTGCACAAAATCTCAAAAGCAATGAGTTTGAGATCTGTCTAGCCCCATTTTACTGATTGGATGTCATAAATTTCACTTTCCATTGCCTGTATTAGTATCTTTCAGCACTACATGGGTTAATTTTATTTCACTTGATATTCTGAGTCTGAGTGCTTCCCCAGCTCTCTAATGCATGAACACACAGTAGTATGGTGTCTAACACTAAACATCAATGTTACGTATTTTTACAGCAAGTGGAAAATATAAAAATTAACCCAGGTAGTGCCGAAACATACTAATACAGGCAATGGAAATATCAATATTGAGTGATATTTGAGACGTACAATCCATAAAATGGGGCTAGACAGATCTCACTCACTGCTGAGATTTTGTGCAAGGATTTAAAAGGACCCTGTCACCTACATTGTGGAATCTCCCTTAATGTAACGCCAATTTCTTACTGCTACTGGTTCTATTGTATATAATCAGCACGCAACATTAGAACCTTGCGCTGTCATGCACGACGAAATTTCTTATCGTGGTGACAGTGAAGGTGTCATGTGGCTGCACACAAGAGCATGTGACTCTTTAAAAGACCCACAACACAGCTGCTAGTAAGTCCTAGGACTGGATCTGAAGTTCTGACTCTGGGACTTTAACCCAGTTAACGTGTTGGAGAGCTCCAACACTAAAGCAGAACATCACTAACTTAGTGGCCCCCAAATTAATCAGATATTCATAACAATACTTGTATGATCCTGAATAAGTCAGCATTGAGAAATCAGTCTTCAGAGTGATGTAGCAGAATCTGTGCTGTCGGTCCTTCCTGTACCTTAAAGCGGAACTTTCACCCAAATAAAAATAGATTTAATCCAATCGCTCTCAGTCTACTATTTAACAGCTATATTTATTTTAACAATCTGCATATTTAGAAAGTTATTTAATGTAAAAGAAATACCTGGTGACGTCCTTCCGCTGCACAGTACACTCTGGCCAGAGCCCATATGCGCATGTCCTACACGTGCAATGCAGGCTTATTACTGGGCTCTGGCCGGCAAGGGGATGGGCTGGAGAGCAGAGCGGTGCAAAGTGTACCGTAGTGCGCAGCGGAAGGACGTGACCAGGTATTTCTTTTACATTAAATAACTTTCTAAATATGGCGATTTTGTTAAAAAAAAAAAAAAAATATAGCCGTTAAAAATAGTAGACTGAGAGCCATCGGATTAAATCTATTTGGGTGAAAGTTCCGCTTTAAGGTACAATGCAACTCGCGCCTCATAGACTGGGACAGACTGCCTAGACAGATGTCTGCGCTGATGCCTGTCCGTCTCAGATAAAGCTGGATTTCTTAACACCGGGCTTACTCGGGATACTATTTCTATGCATATCACTACATGAGTAATTATTTGGAGGGGGGACACTAATCCCTTAAGAGGAACTCTCTCCAATTAAAGGTCCTTTTAAATGGGAATTGTAATCTACTCCCTGATGGGCTTTCCTCAAACATGTCAATCCACTGCCCAGCAGCTGTAGGACAGGCAGGACCCTGTTCATCCAAATACTGGCTTCCACCCTCCATTAGGACTACAACAGTGCCAGGGCAGTCTGTGCCTGGAATGGTCCATGTTAAAGTGGCTCTATCACCAATCTACAAGATAAACATGTGTATTCTACACATGACTGTGTGTTAAACAGAACTTTCAGATCTTGCTAAGTTGCCATGCATTCATTAAACGTATGGTGAGTAGCTTTGAAATTATCTTTCCTTTAAAAAGTCACTGTAAAATGCTTCGTTTGGGGACTGATGGGCAGATTAGCGCAGTCTACACGCCTGTGCTGTCAATCCCTTTTGGTAACCATATGGTGCACTGCAGTGATACTCAAAGGAGACCAGGACTGACAGCGCAGGCGCACAGACAAGATGTCTGCACTGTAACCTGGGTTCCTGTCTCCAAACAGGAAGGATTTCTTTACAATTCTCCCCCCACCTCCTAGTCGCCTGGCACTTAATGAATGCACGGCGACTTGGTAAGATCTGAAAGTTCTGATTTAAAATGTGCCCTGCAGCCTACTTCCAGGTAAACTGCTCTGCCTCTGCTCCGTCACTCTACCCAGCATCCTCCGATGACAGGCGTTCTGTTAGTCAGCTGGAGCAATCTCATTGGCTAGATATCGATAGAACTGAGTAATTCTGTGGCAAAGCCGCACCATAGCGGTTAGACTAGCTCAGGACAGGAATGTTACCTGACCCCATGTTACACTGCTTCCCATGCCTTTACACTGCTTCCCATGCCTTTACACTGCTTCCCATGCCTTTACACATGCACCATTATCTGATGGCCAGCCTACAATAACATGCCACTAAACTGACCCTCTTTCTCCCAGGGTATGTATGGTGTGCATGACGACGTCTTCCTCAGCGTCCCTTGTGTGCTGGGTAACCTGGGGATCACGGATGTGGTTAACATGACCCTGAAGGCGGACGAAGAGGAGCGTTTACGGAAGAGCGCAGACACGCTGTGGGGCATCCAGAAGGAGCTGCAGTTCTAGATTAATGTCCCCCAGTCTTGTGTATTTACTTTTGCACTTTTCATGTAGGTCAAATTGTATTGTAATCTGCTGTCTCAAGCCACTGGCAGCTAAGGAGTTAATACCCAGTGACCTGTTACTTGCCCTTTAAGGATTAGAGGTCTGAAAATTGCAAAGTAATGTGTTCACTTTACAGGTTATTAAAGGGTTAATATTTTGCATGTTATATCTAGTGTCCAAGCAGTCTATGATCTGGTGCAGGAGGGGTTAATCTGGCACATCGAGGCTCAGTTCTAGCTGTCAGAACACATTTTCCACCACTAACCAGACTGGAGATGAAGGACCTACTGATCGGATCTACACAGGGACCTAGAACAAGTAACACCTACCAGTGGGGGAGAGCGGCTTGGACTGGCATTAACCCTTTGTGCTGGTAGTGTCAGATGCAGTGCATTGGCTACTACTGGCTCTTTAGTGTTAACCTGAGGTTTACAGGTCAGCTGACAGTTTTGAGCACGTAACAATCTTAGCTGATATTTGGGTCTGTATTCTGTGATCCAGTCTGTAGAAGACAAACCACCATAGGGGACCCTTGCCCTTGTTTGTGGACACTGACCTCTCGAATGCTGGAGGAATATCACTTTAGAGTTCCTATTCCCTTTGATGGGAAAGGTCTCCCCTATACAGCAGTTGTCTTGTTCCAGACTAGCACCTCTGTACTGAATTAATACAGCACTTAGTGTTCATCTCAGGTCTAAGGGGTAAAACTAAAATCTTTCATCACTCAGTAATGTGGGTTCTTGTATTTGTAAATGTCTTTTGTGTAAAACTCTTATTTAATTCCATCAAATGTTCTTGTAATTACACCTGACAATGGAATGAACGCAGTCCATATCTGGAGAGGAGATTGTAGCAAAATAAAACGTAATACAGACTTCACTGTGTAATCTCATTTATCAAAAGGACTCGCCTAACACAGGGGCCATGGGGTGTAAACCCTCCTAAAAGACATAGCAGTGCTCCTGTTCACTTCTAGTGCATCAGGACCTGACACCAACTGCACAGGGGGAGAAATGGCTGATTGTCTCTAACGAGAATTCCACTGAGGAATGGGTTCCTCTCAAATTCAGTAATGGACTCGGCTCAGGCAAATTCTACTATCAGTCAGGTGTATCCTTCATACAAGTGTGTGGTAGCCTTCTCTCCACTGGATACATGTACCAGAGATCAGGTTAAAGGAGCTACATTAGATATTACTGTATATAGGTCATACCTTTAACTCTGATTCATGTATATGCAAAAACTTGTTAGGACACGTCACTTACCTAGAGGACTTGCTGAAGAGCCACATATTAAAATGGTAAATTAGGTTAAAAAAACTCAAGTCCTTAAAGGGATAGTAATACTTAAAATGTAAAGATATGTTGTAGGATTTATCCCCCTGAATAAAGCAAGAGTATTCCCACTGCTGAAAGGTGTTTCATTCAAAAGTTATTAATTTTCAAAGTTGAATTTTTTAGGTGCAATATCAGTGGCCTGAAATTGTACAGTGGCGCTGTTGCTACACCATCCTATGGAGATTTATGGTCAACTGACCAGAGTTGTCCATAGGATCGTGTAGCAACAGCACCACTGTACAATTTCAGGCCACTGTGATATTGCACCTAAAAAATTCAACTTTGAAAATTAATAACTTTTGAATGAAACACCTTTCAGCAGTGGGAACTCTCGTTTTATTCAGGGGGACAAATCCTACAAATCTTTTTTTTTTTTTTTTATTTTTTTTACACTTTAAGTATTACTATCCCTTTAAAGTCAACCTTTGCCTCATAAGACAGGGAAATTGAGAATTGTATAAGCTTTTCTGCTGCCTCAATCTAGTCTTTATCAGTCCATCTTAACTACACGTACCTAGTATAACCCAGAAGTGTGATCATCTTAGACTGTACCTGTCATTACCGTACTCATGGGTAAGGAATTCGATAATGTAGCAGACCATGTGAAACACAACCACCCTTGTTCTGAAGTTGAAACCTCCACTGTTAAGGGGGGCACATGGATATTTGACATTACACCTGCAGGATGTGGCCACTGAGCGCCCCAAAGTGTATGCTGGGGTTGTTGGTTTTTTTTTTTTTCTTTCCCTTCCGAGATAGTGCTGGATAGGACGAGGGAAATTAGTGACCTTTTCACTAGTGGTATGGGGAGGAGGTCACAGACCCTATAACACTATCTGTGCAGTTATAGACAGAATCCCTTATCTGGAAAGAAGTTCCCTGCCCTCCAAACAGGGAATAGAATGTCCAGAGGTGATAAAGCCGCACTGGTGTCCACGATTAACTTCGTGGACTGGGGGTGCACCAATCAATGTTCCCCTATCCCTCTTCAGCAGTTATGCAAGATCCAGACTTATCTGGTCTCCCCCTATAGACCTGGTCATCAGACAAGGCCCAAAGCAGAATAATTCTGTTAACTGCAAAAGGTCCTTGAATGTACAAGGCTTAGTCCCAAACAAGTCACACTCTACCCAGGGCTTATAATTTTAAGTCCTTTGCTATTAGCCAGACTGCAAAAGTTACTCACCACTACAAGCCAAAACATACCCACCAGGGCTGGATTTTCACTCTAGGGGGTGAGTGGAAACTTTGAGCCCTACTCTAACTTACCTCCTCTCTTGTGCACTACTCCCAGTTGAACATGTCCCTAACTTGCACTGATCACAAGACTGGTACCAGTTGTTCCCTCTACTTTTGTCTAGAACTGGGGCATTAAACGTTGGTGCAAATGGAAGGAAAATGTCTCACTGGAAATCATTATAAATGCCTTCACTTGGTGGTAAAGGAGACATGACTCCTCTGGATGACCCCCACCTTACTAGGACCTGTGAACACTAGAGGCCTCACCCTTGTGCACTGGTTCAAGAGAATGTGGTCTTTAGTCCTGGATGTCTGCTCAATGGAGGTGAACACAAGCTGCTGACAGGATCTGCCCTTCATATATCAATACTTATTATATCTAACTCTCTGGTTCTCTAAAAAGCCGCCCATGAAGTTGGCTCATCAAGGGGAAAAGACTACCAGAAACACTGATCCGTGGAGGTGGACATGAGATCAAAGACTGGACAAAATTAAGAAGCATTACGATTTTCTGGCCCTAGCTAGGTGAAGTTTCAGCTATGAAATATAGTCCAACTACCAGAGAGCTAAACGTTCCCTGTACAAGACTATGCAGCCACGTCCATCAGGTGACTCTATTCACAAGATGGACCTTTTCCTGACTGGGATCTGATCCAGAATCTGTAAGGACTTTGTCACCCGCTGCTGACTGTGATCTCTGAGCTTGGCTGCTGCTGGGCCTTCAGTGGAAGAACTTAACAGAATAATAAAATACAATGTGCATTTGTTTTCAACGGGACTTAGCATCTAACCACTGTATATAGCAGTTAAACTGGTTTTAATACCTTAATAAAAGTTAAGTGAGAATATTGAGGCTTTATTTATACCCTACACAAGCTTGTTTCCGCTAGTTACGTGTCCTTTATCTGTATCGGCTTTGTCAGAGTTGCTGAAATTGTCCCCTTGTATCCATCCAAAATCTTATTACACTGCTCCTGTGGCTGTAAACCTCTCTTTCCCCCCGACCAGGGCACAATCCACTAAAGTTATAAAGAGAGAACTGCTCCCATTTCTGTGTATATGTACAAATCTCTCCCAATGAATAATAGGGACGGCAGGAGTCCTCTCCTCTATCACACCTTAGTACATCTCCCCTGTAGTATAGATCTCCCATAGAATAACATAGGAACTGGAGAGTTTCTCACTGGAGAAGTTATCTCCTCTTTATCACACCTTAGTACATCTCCCCCTGTAGTCTATAACTAAATCTCTCCCATAGAATAACATAGGAACTGGAGAGTTTCTCTCACTGGAGAAGTTATCTCCTCTTTATCACACCTTAGTACATCTCCCCTGTAGTCTGTAACTAAATCTCTCCCATAGAATAACATAGGAACCGGAGAGTTTATCTCACTGGAGAAGTTATCTCCTCTTTATCACACCTTAGTACATCTCCCCTGTAGTCTGTAACTAAATGTCTCCCATAGAATAACATAGGAACTGGAGAGTTTATCTCACTGGAGAAGTTATCTCCTCTTTATCACACCTTAGTACATCTCCCCTGTAGTCTATAACTAAATCTCTCCCATAGAATAACATAGGGACTGGAGAGTTTATCACACTGGAGAAGTCCTCTCCTCTATCACACCTTAGTACATCTCCCCTGTAGTAAAGATCTCCCATAGAATAACATAGGGACTGGAGAGTTTATCTCACTGGAGTAGTTATCTCCTCTTTATCACACCTTAGTACATCTCTCCCTGTAGTCTATAACTAAATCTCTCCCATAGAATAACATAGGAACTGGAGAGTTTATCTCACTGGAGAAGTTATCTCCTCTTTATCATACCTTAGTACATCTCCCCCTGTAGTCTATAACTAAATCTCTCCCATAGAATAACATAGGGACTGGAGAGTTTATCTCACTGGAGCAGTTATCTCCTCTTTATCACACCATAGAGATGTGGAGAGATGGACTAATTAATTGAGTTTAATATCACATCACCCCACCCCCCTTGTCTCAGAATGATAGATTTGTCTCCCACACACGGCCACCAGGCATTCAAGGGGTGGTTAAGAATACCAGTCTCAGTTGGACTGCTGTGATCCAGCCGATTTCTATGAGAAACACAATTGTGTTTATACCAACAGCCTCTCACCTACTGCCCAGACTGCAGGGAATCGCCCTGAATTACTCCTAATATTTCATTTTTATTTTGTATAAACTTTGAAACTGCAGATCTCTCCTCCATTTCTAGTCACAGACTCACCATCCATCAGTTCTCCCCAGCCAGTTTACACACCTTCCCAACACTCACCGATTCAAAGGGACAGTAATCCTGAATATGTAAACATTATATATTAGTGTATGCCCCCCCCCAAGTAAAACAAGGGAACTCTCACTGCTGAGAGGTGTTTTATTCAAACGTTATTGCAGCTCAAACGTAATTTTTTTTTTAGGCGCAGTATCACAGCAGACTGAAATTGTACAGTGGCGCTGTTGTTACACCGTCCTCCTATGGAGATTTATGGTATACTGACTACAGCTGTCTATGGGATGGTGTAGCAACAGCGCCTCTGTACAATTTCAGACCGTTCTGATGCTTCACCTACAATATTCAAGTTTGAGCAATAACATTTGAATAAATACCTTTTATCAGTGGGAGTTGCCTCGTTTTACTCAGGGATAAACACTACAATATTTTTTAATTACATTTTTTTAAGTATTACAACCCCTTTCAGTGGGGAATGACCTAGGGCTTTGTCCCTGACAGGCCGTTGTGTAATATTAATTCAGTCTCCATGACGAGGAGAACTTTATTATAACTTTCACACTGAGGTCATCTCCAGCCGCCCCCTGGCCTTTCACCGGACACGGTCTGTGCACCAGGACTGGGGTGCGGCCCGCTCTATCCCTATCACAGGGGAAAGTAAAAGCTGTAAAAGGGAGAGGGCCACAGGCACAAAACAAAAGAGGAGGAAGTATGCTGGCCTACAGCTCAACAATAGGTATGGGACTAATATTACCATTAATAGGCTGCTAGAAAGGTCTAACAATTTATCCATTTTCTTTAATCACATAGTGAGTGGAGTCTGGTGGAAAAATGTCAAAAGTTCACCCTTACCAGATCCTTCTTATGACTAATGTACAGAGAACATACTTTTTTTTGAAGGCATTTCAGATGATTTCCCCAAGAAAAAAAATTAGTTCTGGGGATATATAGCTTTACAGATCATGGTAATGCAGGTACTTTGTCTTACACCTACATTACCTCCCCACTCACTGACACTGCTCAGTAATGCATTACCCACCTCCCCTAGTACTGACTTCCTATCTTATCCCTACATTACCTCCCCACTCACTGACACTGCTCAGCAATGTATTACCCACCTCCCCTAGTACTGACTTCCTGTCTTATCCCTACATTACCTCCTCACTCACTGACACTGCTCAGTAATGCATTACCCACCTCCCCTAGTACTGACTTCCTATCTTATCCCTACATTACCTCCCCCACTCACTGACACTGCTCAGTAATGCATTACCCCCCTCTCCTAGTACTGACTTCCTATCTTATCCCTACATTACCTCCCCTACTCACTGACACTGCTCAGCAATGCATTACCCACCTCCCCTAGCACTGACTACCTGTCTTATCCCTACATTACCTCCCCACTCACTGACACTGCACAGTAATGTATTACCCACCTCCCCTAGCACTGACTTCCTATCTTATCCCTACATTACCTCCTCACTCACTGACACTGCTCAGTAATGCATTACCCACCTCCCCTAGCACTGACTTCCTGTCTTATCCCTACATTACCTCCCCCACTCACTGACACTGCTCAGCAATGCATTACCCACCTCCCCTAGCACTGACTACCTGTCTTATCCCTACATTACCTCCCCCACTCACTGACACTGCTCAGCAATGTATTACCCACCTCCCCTAGTACTGACTTCCTGTCTTATCCCTACATTACCTCCCCACTGACACTGCTCAGTAATGCATTACCCACCTCCCCTAGCACTGACTTCCTATCTTATCCCTACATTACCTCCCCACTGACACTGCTCAGTAATGCATTATCCACCTCCCCTAGCACTGACTTCCTGTCTTATCCCTACATTACCTCCCCACTCACTGACACTGCTCAGTAATGCATTACCCACCTCCCCTAGCACTGACTTCCTGTCTTATCCCTACATTACCTCCCCACTCACTGACACTACTCAGTAATGAATTACCCACCTCCCCTAGCACTGACTTCCTGTCTTATCCCTACATTACCTCCCCACTCACTGACACTGCTCAGTAATACATTACCCACCTCCCCTAGCACTGACTTCCTATCTTATCCCTACATTACCTCCCCACTCACTGACACTGCTCAGTAATGTATTACCCACCTCCCCTAGCACTGACTTCCTATCTTATCCCTACATTACCTCCCCACTCACTGACACTGCTCAGCAATGCATTACCCACCTCCCCTAGCACTGACTTCCTGTCTTATCCCTACATTACCTCCCCACTCACTGACACTGCTCAGTAATGCATTACCCACCTCCCCTAGCACTGACTTCCTGTCTTATCCCTACATTACCTCCCCACTCACTGACACTGCTCAGCAATACATTACCTACCTCCCCTAGCACTGACGTCCTGTCTTATCACATTACCTCCCCCACTCACTGACACTGCTCAGCAATGCATTACCCACCTCCCCTAGCACTGACTTCCTGTCTTATCCCTACATTACCTCCCCACACACTGACACTGATCAGTAATGCATTACCCACCTCCCCTAGCACTAACTTCCTGTCTTATCACTACATTACCTCCCCACTCACTGACACTGCTCAGTAATGCATTACCCACCTCCCCTAGCACTGACTTCCTATCTTATCCCTACATTACCTCCCCACTCACTGACACTGCTCAGTAATACATTACCCACCTCCTAGCACTGACTTCCTGTCTTATCCCTTCATTACCTCCCCCACTCACTGACACTGCTCATTAATGCATTACCCTCCTCCCCTAGCACTAACTTCCTGTCTTATCCCTACATTACCTCCCCACTCACTAACACTGCTCAGTAATACATTACCCACCTCCCCTAGCACTGACTTCCTGTCTTATCCCAACATTACCTCCCTACTCACTGACACTGCTCAGCAATGCATTACCCACCTCCCCTAGCACTGACTTCCTGTCTTATCCGTACATTACCTCCCACTCACTGACACTGCTCAGTAATGCATTACCCACCTCCCCTAGTACTGACTTCCTGTCATATCCCTACATTACCTCTCCACTCACTGACACTGCTCAGCAATGTATTACCCACCTCCCCTAGCACTCACTTCCTGTCTTATCCCTACATTACCTCCCCACTCACTGATGCTGCTCAGTAATGCATTACCCATCTCCCCTAGCACTCACTTCCTGTCTTATCCCTACATTACCTCCCCACTCACTGACACTGCTCAGTAATGTATTATCCACCTCCCCTAGCACTGACTTCCTGTCTTATCCCTACATTACCTCCCCACTCACTGACACTGCTCAGTAATGCATTACCCACCTCCACTACCACTGACTTCCTATCTTATCCCTACATTACCTCCCCCACTCACTGACACTGCTCAGTAATGCATTACCCACCTCCCCTAACACTGACTTCCTATCTTATCCCTACATTACCTCCCCCACTCACTGACACTGCTCAGTAATACATTACCCACCTCCCCTAGCACTGACTTCCTGTCTTATCCCTACATTACCTCCCCCACTCACTGACACTGCTCAGTAATGTATTACCTACCTCCCCTAACACTGACTTCCTATCTTATCCCTACATTACTTCCCCACTCACTGACACTGCTCAGTAATACTTTACCCACCTCCCCTGACACATCATTACCTCTCCAATCACTGACAGTGCTCATTAATACATTACCCACCTCACTTAGCACTGACTTACTGTATTATCACTACATTACCTCCCCCACTCACTGACACTGCTCAGCAATGCATTACCTACCTCCCCTAGCACTGACTTCCTGTCTTATCCCTACATTACCTCCCCACTCACTGACACTGCACAGCAATGTATTACCCACCTCCCCTAGCACTGACTTCCTGTCTTATCCCTACATTACCTCTCCACTCACTGACACTGCTCAGCAATACATTACCCACCTCCCCTAACACTGACTTCCTGTCTTATCCCTACATTACCTCTCCACTCACTGACACTGCTCAGCAATACATTACCCACCTCCCCTAACACTGACTTCCTGTCTTATACCTACATTACCTCCCCACTCAGACACTGCACAGTAATGTATTACCCACCTCCCCTAGCACTGACTTCCTATCTTATCCCTACATTACCTCCTCACTCACTGACACTGCTCAGTAATGCATTACCCACCTCCCCTAGCACTGACTTCCTGTCTTATCCCTACATTACCTCCCCCACTCACTGACACTGCTCAGCAATGCATTACCCACCTCCCCTAGCACTGACTTCCTGTCTTATCCCATACATTACCTCCCCCACTCACTGACACTGCACAGCAATGTATTACCCACCTCCCCTAGCACTGACTTCCTGTCTTATCCCTACATTACCTCCCCCACTCACTGACACTGCTCAGTAATGCATTACCCACCTCCCCTAGCACTGACTTCCTGTCTTATCCCTACATTACCTCCCCCACTCACTGACACTGCACAGCAATGTATTACCCACCTCCCCTAGTACTGACTTCCTGTCTTATCCCTACATTACCTCCCCACTCACTGACACTGCACAGAAATGTATTACCCACCTCCCCTAGTACTGACTTCCTGTCTTATCCCTACATTACCTCCCACCTCACTGACACTGCTCAGCAATGCATTACCCACCTCCCCTAGCACTGACTTCCTATCTTATCCCTACATTACCTCCTCCACTCACTGACACTGCTCAGCAATACATTACCCACCTCCCCTAACACTGACTTCCTGTCTTATCCCTACATTACCTCCCCACTCACTGACACTGCTCAGTAATGTATTACCCACCTCCCCTAGCACTGACTTCCTATCTTATCCCTACATTACCTCCCTACTCACTGACACTGCTCAGCAATGCATTACTCACCTCCCCTAGCACAGACTTCCTGTCTTATATCTACATTACCTCCCCCACTCACTGACACTGCTCAGTAATGCATTACCCACCTCCCCTAGCACTGACTTCCTGTCTTATCCCTACATTACCTCTCCCACTCACTGACACTGCTCAGCAATGCATTACCCACCTCCCCTAGTACTGACTTCCTGTCTTATCCCTACATTACCTCCCCCACTCACTGACACTGCTCAGTAATGTATTACCCACCTCCCCTAACACTGATTTCCTGTCTTATCCCTACATTACCTCCACACTCACTGACACTGCTCAGTAATGCATTACCCACCTCCCCTAGCACTGACTTCCTGTCTTATTCCTACATTACCTCCCCACTCACTGACACTGCTCAGTAATGCATTACCCACCTCCCCTAGCACTGACTTCCTGTCTTATCCCTACATTACCTCCCCCACTCACTGACACTGCTCAGTAATGTATTACCCACCTCCCCTAACACTGACTTCCTATCTTATCCCTACATTACCTCCCCACTCACTGACACTGCTCAGTAACACATTACCCACCTCCCCTAGTAATGAACAGGTTAATAGTCAGTGACTGGGGGAGGTAATGTGAGTCTAAGCCAGGCTTTGCCTGAATTACTATCATCTGAACAACCCAAAAGCTAATTTTATGGCTAAATACAACATATATGGGATTTGGAAAACTATTTAAAAACCACCAAAGTTGTTGTTATTAAATGATCTTTAATGTGCTAGAATCCAAAATCTGGATTATTATTTTGTTTTTGGACAATGTCTCCTTCCAGTCCATGGAGGGGCCTGGGGATTACATGGTAACATAGTAGATGAGGCTGAAAAAAGAGACGTGTCCATCAAGTCCAGCCCAGGCCAAACACACCCTGGTTTATCCAGAGGGAGGGAAAAGCCCTCTGGAGTGAGTGTGTGTGTGTGTGCGCGTGTGTGTGTGTGGTGGGGTGTGTGTGGTGGGGTGTGTGTGGTGGGGTGTGTGTGGTGGGGTGTGTGTGTGTGTGTGTGTGTGTGTTTCCTTCCAGACTCCAAACGGCAGTCAGATATTTCCCCGGATCAACATCCTACCTGCTTTATAGCCATCTGTCATAATTCTCACTATTGTTCTGTGCTAGATAATGTAACTGCTTTCAGAGAAGCAATGGATGCCTATCTGCAAGTACAACATGCCAAAGCAACAAATCCCATACCTTTACCACCCTTACTGTAAAAAAAATAAAAAATCCCTGCCTTTGTTTCAGTTGAAAGTGCCTTTCCTCTAGTCTTAATGGATGGCCTTGTGTTCTTAGCTCAGCTCTTTGTGTAAATTATTAATTGGATGGTTCTTTTTATTGACCTTGAATATATATGTAAATGGTAATCATATCTCCTCTAATGTGTGTATATATATATATATATATATATATATATATATATATATATATATGTGTGTGTGTGTGTGTGTGTGTGTGTGTGTGTGTGTGTGTGTGTGTGTGTGTGTGTGTGTGTGTGTGTGTGTGTGTGTGTGTATTATATGTGTGTGTGTGTGTGTATTATATGTGTGTGTGTGTGTGTGTGTATTATATGTGTGTATTATATGTGTGTATTATATGTGTGTGTGTGTGTGTGTGTGTGTGTGTGTGTGTGTGTGTGTGTGTGTGTGTGTGTGTGTGTGTGTGTGTGTGTGTGTGTGTGTGTGTGTGTGTGTGTGTAAATAGTAATCATATCTCCGCCTTAGACGTCTCTTCACTAATGTAAACAAACCCAGTTTGGCTAGTCTCTCTTTATATCTCAGATCCTCCAATCCCCTTATCAGTTTTGTTGCACGTCTCTGCACCTTTTACAGTTCAGTAATGTCTTTTTTAACCCTTTTAGTGCCAGAGGGGTACACCACGCATTGCAAAGCAATGCGTGGTGTGCCCCTCTGGCACTCAAAGGGTTAAAGGGATAGTAATACTTACAAATTACTAATCCCCGTATTGTAGGCATGCTAAAAAGGAATCTATTGCCCCCAGTGTCATCACTCAAACCCTTATGATTTGAGAGATAATAGCGCGCAAAGTCCCCCCCCATCCCTGAAGTCAGCGTTGTACTGACTGCAGGGATATACGGTCTTGCATGCATCAGGTGGCTCTGCAGCAGAGCTGAGATCGCTTTAGTAAAAAAGAATTCTTTCACTGAAAACTGTCTTCTACGTGTGATTGGTTTGTGATTGGTTTGCGCTTGGCTTGCTCGCAAACATAGAAGTCCGTTTCAGTGAAATAATTATTTTTTATTAACGCAATCTCGGCTCTGCTGCAGAGACATCTGACTGTCGTATGCCAGGCTTCCCCTGCAGTCATGTACAACGCTGACTTCAGGGAAAGTGGAAGCAGGGGGGAACTTTGCGGGTGGTTATCTCTCAAAAAATAAGGGTTTGAGAGATGACACTAGAGCCAATAAATTTATTTTAGCATGCCTACAAGGGATTAGTAATTTGTAAGTATTACTATCCCTTTAAGAACTGGTGCCCAAAACTGTACTCCATATTCTAGATGAGGCCTAACCAAGGATTTATAGGGCGGTAGGATAATATTCCCGTCCTGTGCATCGACACCCCTTTTTATGCAGGATAGAACCCTATTTGCTCCTGCAGCAGCTGAGTGAAGAGATGGAACACAGAAATGAGGGAGTTAGACCCAGCAGGAGAGAGAGAAGGAGCAGCAGTTAATTTAGTACAAACACAGGAGACGAATTAGTATTGGTTTAATTGCACATAATACAATTATTCATGGTCAGTGCATTTACTGCTGCTGAGGGGTTACATTTCACCGTTAGGAACTGAACAAACATGAGCGACTGCGCCACGTCCAATCAGTCCCATAGTATAGACTGCGCCAAGTACAATCAGTCCCATAGTACAGACTGCGCCAAGTACAATCAGTCCCATAGTACAGACTGCGCCAAGTCCAATCAGTCCCATAGTATAGACTGCGCCAAGTCCAATCAGTCCCATAGTACAGACTGCGCCAAGTCCAAGCCAATCAGTCCCATAGTAAATCAGGCGTGAACATGCACACTGTCACTCATTGTAATGATTTTATAGCCTTGTGGTCAAGTAGTTAGGGACTCTCTAACCTTCATAAAATGGAGGTCTGGCCTTGTGGTGCAGCCTCTTTCCTTACTTATCTACCTGTCCTGAACTTGCCTTCCTCCACCGTATGGAATGACTAAATTAAAGGGATAGTAATGTTTCATAATAAAAGCAGCTCTAATTAATCATCATAGTATTTGGACTTTGGAGAGTGTTATATCAATTCTGTCAGAGTTGTAGTTCAAGAGTAATTCAATGACAAAGTATCCCCCTCCCGCCCCTTTTACTGATGTAACACTGCTCAGCCAGATCAGAAGGGAGGTGTCCAGGTAGACTGCAGAGAGGGACAATCTTCAATTAAGATAATGGAAAAACCTGAATAACTTGTCAAGGGGGGCAGGGCTTTCATTGTTCTCATAGGAAGAAGATTGTCCCCTTCTGTTATCTGTCTGGTCTATGGACTGGATTCCACATCTGAGAAGAGATGGCTTACACTAGGTAAAAGGGGGGCAGGGCTTTCATTGTTCTCATAGGAAGAAGATTGTCACCTGCTGTTATCTGTCTGGTCTATGGACTGCATTCCACATTGAGAAGAGATGGCTTACACTAGGTAAAAGGGGGCAGGACTTTCATTGTTCTCATAGGAAGAAGATTGTCACCTGCTGTTATCTGTCTGGTCTATGGACTGCATTCCACATCTGAGAAGAGATGGCTTACACTAGGTAAAAGGGGGGCAGGGCTTTCATTGTTCTCATAGGAAGAAGATTGTCACCTGCTGTTATCTGTCTGGTCTATGGACTGGATTCCACATTGAGAAGAGATGGCTTACACTAGGTAAAAGGGGTGGGAGGGGAAACTTTGCTTGTGAATATCTCTTATACCATAAAGGTTTGAGAGATAACACTTATATCGTTCTTCATGTTTTTTAATGCCTACAAAATAAAATAAAGATAAAATGAAGTATTACTATCCCTTTAATGGGGGGGAAATATAATGTAAAACCTGTGAAGACAGACCCCCCCCCCCCCCCCCAATGAGAGGCGGACGTGGAAAGTAACAGATCGTCTAGATATAAACAGTAACATCTTATTGTGGGGAGGAGATACTGCAGCGCTTCGTCTGGGGAGTAAAATAAGGGAAGGACTGGGGGCTGGATTCTATTACAGGTGCTAATTTTATCTCTGCGTTTATCTCTGGTTTTCCCCATAGACGTCAGTAGGAAAATGTTTGATAAAAGTGGTGTTAACATTTAGCACCTGAAATAGAATCTAGCCCTGGGAGAGAAGAGGCAGTTTGAGCTGTAATATTTTTTGAATAAAGCATCTCTTACCAGTGGGGTATTTGCCTCATTTCACAGACAGGAAAATCCCAGGTGATAAGTAATTGTCTTTTCCACAGTGAGACTTCTGTTTTGTCTTCAGAAACACTTTTATTTATCTCCCCGTTTACAGACTTTAGTGCTCTATCACTTCTGAGACATCCATCAAAGCCTGCTTAACCCTCTGAGTGCCAGATGGGTGTGCAACATATTGTGTGGTCCTTAAAGTGTTAAACTCACAAGGGTCACTAGTTGGTACAGACCGTGGAGTAGAAGACCATTACAATATCCGACTCCCGGTCACTTGGACTGGTCTGTGTTCCTTTAAGATTAGCAAAATATATAGATGCACTAAACACTGTGCACAAAATGCAGTCTTAGCCCCTCCCCCTAGTCCACGGCTAGTGAAGGCTACTCCAGTGGGCACAGTAATGTTAAATACAATGTAATGCCCCTCAGCCCCTAAATGCCTATAACCCTTTGAATTCCAGAAACGAGTGTAACACGTTGCTCTGTAATGTACAGCAATCTGCCGCCCATAGGGCTGAACAGATAAAATTGCACCAACAGGGGGCAGGCCAGTCTCCGAAAACAATGAAATAACTTAACCTACATTTCTACTGATGTCACTAAACGAGAAACAAGACTGTCTCCTGATGTCACTAAACGAGATAAGAAGACGGTCTCCTGATGTCACTAAACGAGATAAGAAGACTGTCTCCTGATGTCACTAAACGAGATAACAAGACAGTCTCCTGATGTCACTAAACGAGATAACAAGACAGTCTCCTGATGTCACTAAACGAGATAACAAGACAGTCTCCTGATGTCACTAACGAGATAACAAGACAGTCTCCTGATGTCAATAAACGAGATAACAAGACAGTCTCCTGATGTCACTAAACGAGATAAGAGGACGGTCTCCTGATGTCACTAAACGAGATAAGAGGACGGTCTCCTGATGTCACTAAACGAGATAAGAAGACTGTCTCCTGATGTCACTAAACGAGATAACAAGACAGTCTCCTGATGTCACTAAACGAGATAACAAGACAGTCTCCTGATGTCAATAAACGAGATAACAAGACAGTCTCCTGATGTCACTAAACGAGATAAGAGGACGGTCTCCTGATGTCACTAAATGAGATAAGAAGACAGTCTCCTGATGTCACTAAATGAGATAAGAAGACGGTCTCCTGATGTCACTAAACGAGATAACAAGACAGTCGCCTGATGTCACTAAACGAGATAACAAGACAGTCTCCTGATGTCACCAAACGAGATAAGAAGACAGTCTCCTGATGTCACTAAACGAGATAACAAGACAGTCTCCTGATGTCACCAAACGAGATAAGAAGACAGTCTCCTGATGTCACTAAACGAGATAACAAGACAGTCTCCTGATGTCACTAAACGAGATAACAAGACAGTCTCCTGATGTCACTAAATGAGATAAGAAGACGGTCTCCTGATGTCACTAAATGAGATAACAAGACTGTCTCGTGATGTCACTAAATGAGATAACAAGACTGTCTCGTGATGTCACTAAATGAGATAACAAGACTGTCTCATGATGTCACTAAACGAGATAACAAGACAGTCTCCTGATGTCACTAAACGAGATAAGAAGACGGTCTCCTGATGTCACTAAATGAGATAAGAAGACGGTCTCCTGATGTCACTAAACGAGATAAGAAGACGGTCTCCTGATGTCACTAAACGAGATAAGAAGACGGTCTCCTGATGTCACTAAATGAGATAAGAAGACGGTCTCCTGATGTCACTAAATGAGATAAGAAGACGGTCTCCTGATGTCACTAAATGAGATAAGAAGACGGTCTCCTGATGTCACTAAATGAGATAAGAAGACGGTCTCCTGATGTCACTAAATGAGATAAGAAGACTGTCTCCTGATGTCACTAAATGAGATAAGAAGACTGTCTCCTGATGTCACTAAACGAGATAAGAAGACTGTCTCCTGATGTCACTAAACGAGATAAGAAGACGGTCTCCTGATGTCACTAAACGAGATAAGAAGACGGTCTACTGATGTCACTAAACGAGATAAGAAGACTGTCTCCTGATGTCACTAAACGAGATAAGAAGACGGTCTCCTGATGTCACTAAACGGGATAAGAAGACGGTCTCCTGATGTCACTAAACGAGATAAGAAGACGGTCTACTGATGTCACTAAACGAGATAAGAAGACTGTCTCCTGATGTCACTAAACGAGATAAGAAGACGGTCTCCTGATGTCACTAAACGGGATAAGAAGACGGTCTACTGATGTCACTAAACGAGATAAGAAGACGGTCTCCTGATGTCACTAAACGAGATAAGAAGACGGTCTCCTGATGTCACTAAACGAGATAACAAGACTGTCTCCTGATGTCACTAAACGAGATAAGAAGATGGTCTCCTGATGTCACTAAACGAGATAAGAAGACGGTCTCCTGATGTCACTAAACGAGATAAGAAGATGGTCTCCTGATGTCACTAAATGAGATAAGAAGACGGTCTCCTGATGTCACTAAATGAGATAAGAAGACTGTCTCCTGATGTCACTAAACGAGATAAGAAGACTGTCTCCTGATGTCACTAAATGAGATAAGAAGACGGTCTCCTGATGTCACTAAATGAGATAAGAAGACGGTCTACTGATGTCACTAAACGAGATAAGAAGACTGTCTCCTGATGTCACTAAACGAGATAAGAAGACGGTCTCCTGATGTCACTAAACGGGATAAGAAGACGGTCTACTGATGTCACTAAACGGGATAAGAAGACGGTCTCCTGATGTCACTAAATGAGATAAGAAGATGGTCTCCTGATGTCACTAAATGAGATAAGAAGACGGTCTCCTGATGTCACTAAATGAGATAAGAAGACTGTCTCCTGATGTCACTAAACGAGATAAGAAGACAGTCTCGTGATGTCACTAAACGAGATAACAAGACTGTCTCCTGATGTCACTAAACGAGATAAGAAGACAAGTCTCCTGGTGTCACTAAATGAGATAAGAAGACGGTCTCGTGATGTCACTAAACGAGATAAGAAGACGGTCTCGTAATGTCACTAAATGAGAAGACGGATTCTGTAGAGGAGTCTAATACAGGTCGCTGAGTCCCGCTGTCTTCCTGGCCTTCTGCATTAGCGCGCGGAGCTGGAACTGTTTGCGAGACAAGAGACGGACGTGCTGGAGAGGAAAGGGTCAGTTAGACTTGGTGATGGAGGCACCAACTGCACTACAGGGGGGTCTGGAGCAAACCAACTGCACTACAGGGAGAACCAACTGCACTACAAGGTTCAAATAACTATTCCCCAATTTCCCACTGACTTAAAGGAGAAGAGACACCATCTACTGTAATAATAACCCCACTTGCTTTACTGTGAGCAGAAAATCCACATGGCCCCTATGCGTTTGTGCTCATCTTCAATAGACCCCATCCTCAGTCAGCTCTCCATGTTATCTCTTGAAGAAAAGCACAAGGACAAAATTCATAGGGGCCATTAGGATTTTCTGCCCACGATAAGGCAGGTTGGGGGGTATTAGGAAGGAACGTGGAGCCCCCCCCCCCCACGCAGTGGGTTTTACGTCACTTTTAGATTTGTGCCGTTCAGGACAATTTGGGATTTAAAGGAACAGGAACGTAATCAGCACCCCCGCCCCTTAATTTAATCCAAGCAGAAGCAAATCCTAATGGCCCCTGTGGACCCACAATGAGGTAAAAGTGGAGCAATTCTGGGATGAACCAACTGTAAGAGACAAATACGACTTCCCCCAAACTGTGAATTTAAATGGGAATTTTAACCCACTAAATGCTGGAGAGGTCTCTAACACACTGCGAGACAACATACTGAGACCTACCTGTCCTTCAGAGGGTTAACAGCGCCATATAACGTAATGTAAGGGGGATGTATTTGCCCCTATGGTGTAAGTGGTTTGTCCCAGAATTACTTTTACATTTCATTTTCTTTAGTTATGAATCAATGAATTCTTTAATTAATTAGTCCTGGATATCACGTCTGGGGAGGCGCGGTGACTTAGCGCTGTCCGGAGGAGGAGGGGGAGGCGCGGTGACTTAGCGCTGTCCGGAGGAGGAGGGGGAGGCGCGGTGACTTAGCGCTGTCCGGAGGAGGGGGAGGCGCGGTGACTTAGCGCTGTGCGGAGGAGGAGGAGGAGGCGCGGTGACTTACAGCTGTGCGGAGGAGGAGGAGGCGCGGTGACTTAGCGCTGTCCAGGGAGGAGGAGGAGGCGCGGTGACTTAGCGTTGTCCGGAGAAGGAGGAGGCGCGGTGACTTAGCGCTGTCCGGGGAGGAGGAGGCGCGCTGACTTAGCGCTGTCCGGGGAGGAGGAGGAGGCGCGCTGACTTAGCGCTGTCCGGGGAGGAGGAGGAGGCGCGGTGACTTAGCGCTGTCCGGGGAGGAGGCGCGGTGACTTAGCGCTGTGTGGAGGAGGAGGCGCGGTGACTTACTGCTGTGCGGAGGAGGAGGAGGCGCGGTGACTTAGCGCTGTCCAGGGAGGAGGAGGAGGCGCGGTGACTTAGCGCTGTCCGGGGAGGAGGAGGCGCGCTGACTTAGCGCTGTCCGGAGGAGGCGGCGGCGCGGTGACTTAGCGCTGTCCGGAGGAGGCGGCGGCGCGGTGACTTAGCGCTGTCCAGAGGTGTACGCGATGCTCTGCCACCTTAGAAGACATCTGCAGGGGAGACCTGCACTAAGCATCATGTCCGCCTCTATGGGCGCGGTACCCAGCACTAATTAAAGACTGATTTGGGGAAACAATCTGTGCAGAATTGATTCATAGCGGCCATTAGGATTTTATGCCCAGGTAAAGTTAAGTAGGGATACTATTAGGGGTGGCTACACTTCCTTTAACCCCTTGTGGATAACAGGGGAGACCTTTGCTTCCCAACACACTCTGCTCCCCTTTGGTACATAAAGGGTTGAAGGAGAATTACAGCTTATGATGAAAATGAGGCCCTGTACGTTTAATGCCCTAAAGGTCCTGCAATTAACCCCAATTCTAGAACTTCATTTCCTGATTCTTGTGAAGAAAGGCTGCCCCCCCGTACTGTAAAGTGGACCAGTCTCCCTCTAGGCTGCGGGATAGAAAATGTCATTAAAAACGGCCTGTGAGTCATCAAAAGACAGATGTGCAGTGAAGGAGAAATTCACACTTGGCACAGTATGAGAATATATGCCAGTTGTGGTACCGCAGGGGTTCCATATGCTAGAGGTGGTGTTAAGAGATGTTTCATACTGTAACGAGGCTTGTCAGTGACACTTCATACACTAACGAGGCTTGTCAGTGACACTTCATACACTAACGAGGCTTGTCAGTGACACTTCATACACTAACGAGGCTTCATACACTAATGAGGCTTGTCAGTGACACTGCATATGCTAATGAGGCTCATCAGTGACACTGCATATGCTAATTAGGCTTGTCAATGACACTTCATACGCTAACTAGGCTTCATACACTAATGAGGCTTGTCAGTGACACTGCATATGCTAATGAGGCTTGTCAGTGACACTGCATATGCTAATTAGGCTCATCAGTGACACTTCATATGCTAATGAAGCTTTGTGATGAATTAGGATACTTTCACTTTTTCCACAAAAAAAGTGTGAATATTTATTAAAGGGACAGTATTGTCCCATACAAAACGCTTATAGTTTTGTAGATGTTAAAAAAAATAAACTATTTGCCACAAATCCGCTCTCTCAAGCCGCTATGGTGTGAGAGATAGTCGCATTCAAAGTCCCCCCTCCCTCCCCTTCTCCTGATATGAGCTGTAAAGCCGACAGCAGGAGATTTGAGTTGTATGACTAGAGGAGGCTCTTCAGCAGAGCCGACATTGCGTTATTTAAAAGAAATACTTCACTGGAAAGGTCCACAAAGTGTGCTTGCAAACCAGGCACACTTTGTAGACCGTACCAGTGAAGTAATCATTTTGCAGTAACGCTATTTTGGCTCTGCTTTAGAGCCGCCGGCTGGTCCCCAGTCCGGGATCTCCTGTTATCAGCACAGCGCTGACGTTAGGAGAAGGGGGGGGGGGCTGAATTCAAGTCTCATAGCGGTATGAGAGACAGGATTTGTGGCATCTCGTTTATTTTTTACCTCTACAAAACTATAAGCATTTTTATGGGACATTACGGACCTTTATACTAGACATCTGCTGGACTTTTGGGTAACAGGACACAGGCAGTTTTGAATGAAGTTTTCAATTATGTAAAAAGAATTGAAGGTGACAGGTCCACTTTAACCCTTTTGGTGCAACAAAGCTATAAAATGGCTTGTTTTGCATTATATAACACGCTCCTGTGGCATTACAGGGTTAAACAGAGGTTCTTGGAATCTTGTACAAAGGAATAAAGGCTACAGATGCCAGTACAGGGCATTAAATGTATAGAATAATTTCATATAATTTTTTAGTGCTGCTGTTTCTTTAATGAAGAACTCATCACGCAGCAGGAGACAGGGCCGTATGGTCAAAGTAACTGGATTAAGACTGAAGACCAACTGCGTCACTGGGCCTGAATAAAGATTCCCCAAATTCCCACTGAGCTATATGGGGCTTGTAACCCCTTGAATGCTGGCGGTGCCCACAGTGTGTTGCTTTGTAATGTTTTGTAGATCTTGCTAGCATTCAAGGGGTTAAAATCCAAATTTAAAACAATAGGAATTTGTTACGTCTCCCCTACGGTGCAGATGGTTTGGTCCAGGCCGTTAATTGGCTTGATACTGCGTTACGCACCTTCAGGAATACGTCCAGGTCTATGACTCCGCGCCTGAGCGCCTCTCCCAGGTAGAAGATGGTGTCTTCGATGGCGTTCTCCTCCGCGTACAGGTTGAGGATCTGTTTGTACAGCGGCGCGGTGGGAACGATGACCTCATCAATGTCCCGGTATTCGGACTGAGACTCCATTTTCTCCACGACGGCTCCCAGCTCCTCGTCCTTCTTCCTCAGAGTTTCAATGTTCTTATCAACTTCCATCTGGAGGCAACACAAAGAGAGAAAAAAAAGGGGACAATCAGGAGGTGATCAGAGAGGAAGCGCCCGAGCAGCACGGACAGAGGCGCATCCGAAAATACCCTCCCCCTGAGGTTTTACTTGGTACCAAAAGGCCATAGTCAGAAAGTTAAAGGGAGCAAGTCAACTTCACCATAGGGGACATATGAATTCTGATTTAAATTGGGCTTTTAACTCTTTGAATGTTACCATGGTCTCCAATGCATTGTGAAGTAATGTGCTGGAGACTTGCCCATCATTCAAAGGGTTAAAACGATCATTTAAATCAATGGGGATCTGGGGAATTTTCATGTGTTTCTCATAGTGCCATTGGGCTGCTTTACGTTCCTCGATACGCCACATAATCGATGAGGTTGAGAAAAGAAGAGACAACGTGAATTCATCCAGTTCAGAGGAAGGAAAACACAAGAGTCCCCATTTGGGCCTAGATTGCAGTGCAGTTTACATGGCTTATCGCTGCTTTATCTTACAGATTCACATTAAAGTCTATGAAGAAACAAATCCACTGATAGCACTGCACTGTAATCCAGGCCAATGTCTGAATGGGTAAAAAATCCTTCCAGACTCCGATGTCTCTCCATCCGCACGGTAACCAACGGTTATAATTCCCCGTCCTGATCTGAGCTACAAATGTGTCCCATGTATTTATGTATGAATCGAACTCAGAGGATCCCAACCCCCCCTCACTAACAGGCCAGGCCTACTGGGTTTCACTTCTTGTACACAAGCGAGTTATAGACTGAAGAGTCTCTGATTAACTCAGCTGTACCCAAGGAGGCAAAGCCTAAAGACGTGGTCTGTGAGCGATCCCTAACTCGGCTGTACCCAAGGAGGCAAAGCCTAAAGACGTGGCCTGTGAGCGATCCCTAACTCGGCTGTACCCAAGGAGGGAAACCCTAAAGACGTGGCCTGTGGGCGATCCCTAACTCGGTTGTACACAAGAAGAGAAACCCTAAAGGTGTGGCCTGTGAGCGATCCCTAACTCAGCTGTACCCAAGAAGGGAAACCCTAAAGACGTGGCCTGTGAGCGATCCCTAACTCAGCTGTACCCAAGAAGGGAAACCCTAAAGTCGTGGCCTGTGAGCGATCCCTAACTCGGTTGTACCCAAGAAGGGAAATCCTGAAGACGTGGCCTGTGAGCGATCCCTAACTCGGTTGTACCCAAGAAGGGAAATCCTAAAGACGTGGCCTGTGAGCGATCCCTAACTCGGCTGTACCCAAGGAGGGAAATCCTAAAGACGTGGCCTGTGAGCGATCCCTAACTCGGCTGTACCCAAGGAGGAAAACCCTAAAGACGTGGCCTGTGAGCGATCCCTAACTCAGCTGTACCCAAGAAGGGAAACCCTAAAGTCGTGGCCTGTGAACGATCCCTAACTCGGCTGTACCCAAGAAGGGAAATCCTAAAGACGTGGCCTGTGAGCGATCCCTAACTCAGCTGTACCCAAGAAGGGAAACCCTAAAGACGTGGCCTGTGAGCGATCCCTAACTCGGCTGTACCCAACGAGGGAAACCCTAAAGACGTGGCCTGTGAGCGATCCCTAACTCGGCTGTACCCAAGAAGGGAAGTCCTAATGACGTGGCCTGTGAGCGATCCCTAACTCAGCTGTACCCAAGAAGGGAAACCCTAAAGACGTAGCCTGTGAGCGATCCCTAACTCAGCTGTACCAAAGAAGGGAAACCCTAAAGACGTGGCCTGTGAGCGATCCCTAACTCGGCTGTACCCAAGGAGGGAAACCCTAAAGACGTGGCCTGTGGGCGATCCCTAACTCGGTTGTACACAAGAAGGGAAACCCTAAAGGTGTGGCCTGTGAGCGATCCCTAACTCAGCTGTACCCAAGAAGGGAAACCCTGAAGACGTGGCCTGTGAGCGATCCCTAACTCGGCTGTATCCAAGGAGGGAAACCCTAAAGACGTGGCCTGTGAGCGATCCCTAACTCAGCTGTACCCAAGAAGGGAAACCCTAAAGTCGTGGCCTGTGAGCGATCCCTAACTCGGTTGTACCCAAGAAGGGAAATCCTGAAGACGTGGCCTGTGAGCGATCCCTAACTCGGTTGTACCCAAGAAGGGAAATCCTAAAGACGTGGCCTGTGAGCGATCCCTAACTCGGCTGTACCCAAGGAGGGAAATCCTAAAGACGTGGCCTGTGAGCGATCCCTAACTCGGCTGTACCCAAGGAGGAAAACCCTAAAGACGTGGCCTGTGAGCAATCCCTAACTCAGCTGTACCCAAGAAGGGAAACCCTAAAGTCGTGGCCTGTGAACGATCCCTAACTCGGCTGTACCCAAGAAGGGAAATCCTAAAGACGTGGCCTGTGAGCGATCCCTAACTCAGCTGTACCCAAGAAGGGAAACCCTAAAGACGTGGCCTGTGAGCGATCCCTAACTCGGCTGTACCCAACGAGGGAAACCCTAAAGACGTGGCCTGTGAGCGATCCCTAACTCGGCTATACCCAAGAAGGGAAGTCCTAATGACGTGGCCTGTGAGCGATCCCTAACTCAGCTGTACCCAAGAAGGGAAACCCTAAAGACGTAGCCTGTGAGCGATCCCTAACTCAGCTGTACCAAAGAAGGGAAACCCTAAAGACGTGGCCTGTGAGCGATCCCTGATGAGATGGCTGGGAACCGCTGATCTACAGTATCTGACAACAGAGTCCCCACAGCCCTTATAAACACCAGTCTGGTAAGTGATGATCAGGCCCAGTGAAATCCACTCTACGGGTTAAGAAAACGCGCAACAATCCACCACCACCGCAGGCAACAAATTTCCAAAAGAGATACGATTCGCTGGAGAGTTTATATGTCCCTTAAGGTGCGGTTGGTTTGTTTCACAAGTGCTCTACTTTGTATTTATACAGGAGGCTTATTGAGTGTCCACTCACCAGAATAACCCATTTCCTTGTAGTTGCTCACTGATCAGTCAGTAATCAGGAGGGACGGACTGGAAGAGGTTTACTTTTAAAAGGTCGCACATGACCCTTTAACCAGGTCACCAGAGTAAAAACGGTGACATGAGAATCTCACACTGCATGACGTCGCCTACTGAAATGTAGCGGATGTGAAGGTCTGCTGGCCTGTTGGATGTAAGTATTGTTGGATGTAAGTATGCGCTTTGTTGAAAATAGCGAAGAGCATGCAGTAAGGCTCGATTGTAGTCCCTCCTCCCACGCTGTGACCGTTCTCTATTGTTTCCGTCTCACAACCTCCTTTAAGACAAACAGTCCTCAGTATCTCCGGCGTGGAACAGTGCCCTCGATGTGATGCCAGTCATTCCAGCAACATTGACACTCCTTGTTGCTGCTGCTTAGCGGACACCATGTGGAGGACCGGCGATGCAGAGGACTGTTTGTTTTAAAGGAGGCCGTGAGACGGAAACAATACAGAACGGGCATGGTGTGGGAGGAGGGACTACAATCCTTTGCCAGTGGAAAGAGCCTTACTGCATGCGATTTGCTGTTTGAGTAAGCGCATACTCACATCCCACAATGTTTATTGTAACGCAGACCAGCAGACCTTCACATCCGTGCTACATTTCAGTAGATGACATGAGAATCTCGCTCTGTCATGCAGTGCGAGATTCTCATGGCGACGTGATTAAACGGTCATGTGTTCGCACGCTTTTTTGCGTGGGAACTTTTAAAAGGATATCTCTGATACACAGAGACCCGCGTGCAGTGAAGCGCTTTACCTACATGTACAAAGGTAAAAGTCCTGGAGCAAAGAGGCCACCACAGGACACACGTGACTCTTCCCACGGATTAAAATGAGGATTTTTAACTCTTGAATCCCAGAGAGGAGCACTTCTGCCAACTGCACAGCAGGGGGACAAATAAAAATACCTCCGAATTAAATAGGGATTTTACCCCATTGAGTGACAGATCAATCTCCAATACACAGCAAAGCCGTGCACTGGAGACCTCCCTAGTATTCAAGGGGCTAAAATCTTCATTTAAAGAAACACCACCAAAAAAATAAAACTGGCCGATATAAAGTTAAATCTCACAAACCCTTAGCAAGTATATACACAAATGATTCACTTTACAGCCATAAAATATTGTATTTAGCAATAATGTCAGTTAACGGGTTGTGATGAGTAAGAGTGTTTCCACGCGAAACGCGTTGATCGGAAGCTCATAGAGATGTCTGCAGAGGGCACCCACTAAATTCCCTTTACACTTGCTGAACGATACAAGGTATTGTCTGAATGTTTGACGTTTGTACACAAGAACTGATGATTTTAAATATACATGTGGTTACATCTTCGATATATATGCATGGTGCACCTTTATATATCTGTTTCATCTGGTTGTGATCAGTGCCACTGCTCTTGTACTCAGAAGGGTTGTTCTCTTATCTCAGCCCATCTACAGACAATTCTGGATACTCCAGGAAAAGGCAGGCATGTCTGCTCCCTCAGCGCACAAGCAGGACTGGTACACAGGCCCCAGAATACAGACAGAATTAATAAACATTCTGCATGACGTACTGGGAATAGAACAGTGTATGAAAATACAATACATTTTTAGGTGTTCGTGTTCCTATAAATCAATGGTAATTTGTACTTGTTCCAAATGGAGCGGGCAGCCTGAACCAAAACTACTTCACATAGAACCTTAAGGCCACATGCACACGGCCGTAAGGATAAAGGATTTGGGCTGGTCTTCCTCGCACGCTGCCTGGCCCTAGACTAAACAAGGTGAAATCAAAGTGGGCTAATGTCATATCACGGTCTGCACAGGGGTACGACTGGAGTGTCTGTCGGGACTCCTATGGGTGACCTCAGGTCTTCATGTATCAATGACTCACAAAGCTGTACTGGCATTACAAATGGTCTTCATGAACCTTCGTGCCCAGTTGGTAATAGCGACCCGTTTGACAGTTTCAGAATGTTTTTCTAAGAACACTGGATACAGACTTGTCGCAAATTATATAATTAGCAAAAGTTTATGGATAAAGGACAAATCATACTTAAAGACACAAATCACAGATACAAAGATCTAAAGGGGATCAGTTATTTGTTTGCATCGCTGATACATAAGGAAATGTCAGTTTTGCTAATAAAAATAGATTAGGAAGCTTTTAAAGACATGTGGGTACATATGCGCCCCCCCATGAGGTGTAAGACCCTGGTTCTTTTACTGCTGCTCCTTCTACCTCCAAATCCAAGTTAAATCCCAAACTTACCACCTCCTGATCCAGGCGCGTCACCATCTCGTCCAGTTTTTGGTGACCTTTCTTCAGATCCTCCTCTGTGCGTTTCAGGGCATTGAGCTCAGCCTGTGCCCGGTCCATTTCTTCTTTCATTCTCCATCTGAGCTTGTCGCTAACAGCCGAAATGAGCGAGGCCCGGATTGTGTCCTCCCCAATGGTTCCGTCTCTTGCTGGACCTGGAGAACCAACAAGGAGAAAGGACCCGGCTTAGTTTTAACTGCAACCTAGGGTTTACTACCCATGCCTAGTTTGCACAGAATTGTCCCACTTTGCCCTTATACATAAAGCACATAATGTGCAAGTCAGACACTAAAGAGGATTTATGGCAGAATAATGACCTGGGGCACACAGGCAGCAGCACAGAAAGTCTAATGATCTGCACCCAACCTGCTCCCGTGCCGTGTATCCACTGATTAGTTTAGGGTTTCTGCTGTGCTAGGCCCAAACAAGATACGTGCACCCCTCCATACACACACTACTGTACCCCCAGTGCACCCCTCCATACACACACTGCTGTACCCCCCAGTGCACCCCTCCATACACACACTGCTGTACCCCCAGTGCACCCCTCCATACACACACTACTGTACCCCCCACGTGCACCCCTCCATACACACACTGCTGTACCCCCAGTGCACCCCTCCATACACACACTGCTGTACCCCCCAGTGCACCCCTCCATACACACACTGCTGTACCCCCCACGTGCACCCCTCCATACACACACTGCTGTACCCCCCCACGTGCACCCCTCCATACACACACTGCTGTACCCCCCCACGTGCACCCCTCCATACACACACTGCTGTACCCCCCAGTGCACCCCTCCATACACACACTGCTGTACCCCACCACGTGCACCCCTCCATACACACACTGCTGCACCCCCCACGTGCACCTCTCCATACACACACTGCTGTACCCCCACGTGCACCCCTCCATACACACACTGCTGTACCCCCAGTGCACCCCTCCACACACACACTGCTGTACCCCCAGTGCACCCCTCCATACGCACACTGCTGTACCCCCACGTGCACCCCTCCATACACACACTGCAGCACCCCCCCATACACACACTGCTGTACCCCCAGTGCACCCCTCCATACACACACTGCTGTACCCCCCAGTGCACCCCTCCATACACACACTGCTGTACCCCCCAGTGCACCCCTCCATACACACACTGCTGTACCCCCCAGTGCACCCCTCCATACACACACTGCTGTACCCCCACGTTCACCCCTCCATACACACACTGCTGTACCCCCAGTGCACCCCTCCATACACACACTGCTGCACCCCCCACGTGCACCCCTCCATACACACACTGCTGTACCCCCCACGTGCACCCCTCCATACACACACTGCTACACCCCCACGTGCACCCCTCCATACACACACTGCTGTACCCCCCAGTGCACCCCTCCATACACACACTGCTGTACCCCCCACGTGCACCCCTCCATACACACACTGCTGTACCCCCCACGTGCACCCCTCCATACACACACTGCTGTACCCCCCACGTGCACCCCTCCATACACACACTGCTGTACCCCCCAGTGCACCCCTCCATACACACACTGCTGTACCCCCACGTGCACCCCTCCATACACACACTGTTGTACCCCACAGTGCACCCCTCCATACACACACTGTTGTACCCCACAGTGCACCCCTCCATACACACACTGCTGCACCCCCAGTGCACCCCTCCATACACACACACTGCTGTACCCCCCACGTGCACCCCTCCATACACACACTACTGTACCCCCACGTGCACCCCTCCATACACACACTGCTGTACCCCCCCACGTGCACCCCTCCATACACACACTGCTGTACCCCCCACGTGCACCCCTCCATACACACTGCTGTACCCCCACGTGCACCCCTCCATACACACACTGCTGTACCCCCCAGTGCACCCCTCCATACACACACTGCTGTACCCCCAGTGCACCGCCCCATACACACACTGCTGCACCCCCCACGTGCACCCCTCCATACACACACTGCTGTACCCCCCACGTGCACCCCTCCATACACACACTGCTGTACCCCCCCACGTGCACCCCTCCATACACACACTGCTGTACCCCCCCACGTGCACCCCTCCATACACACACTGCTGCACCCCCCACGTGCACCCCTCCATACACACACTGCTGTACCCCCCAGTGCACCCCTCCATACACACACTGCTGTACCCCCCAGTGCACCCCTCCATACACACATTGCTGTACCCCCCCAGTGCACCCCTCCATACACACACTACTGTACCCCCAGTGCACCCCTCCATACACACACTGCTGTACCCCCAGTGCACCCCTCCATACACACACTGCTGTACCCCCACGTGCACCACTCCATACACACACTGCTGTACCCCCACGTGCACCCCTCCATACACACACACTGCTGTACCCCTCAGTGCACCCCTCCATACACACTGCTGTACCCCCCACGTGCACCCCTCCATACACACACTGCTGTACCCCCCACGTGCACCCCTCCATACACACACTACTGTACCCCCACGTGCACCCCTCCATACACACACACTGCTGTACCCCCCAGTGCACCCCTCCATACACACACTGCTGCACCCCAACTTCATCTGGCCCTTTCCTCAGGCCTCGCCTCTTCCCACAGAAGCAATAGTAAAAGAAGGTGTAAAATTTGTTTATTAAGAAAGATCCTTTAGGTATCTTCATCCTGGGACTACGGAGGCCGTAATGAGCACTGAGCCAAAGAAAAAGTCTACTACGGTTATAGCGCACTGGGGTCCCACTAGGCCTACGGTCATAGCGCACTGGGGCCCCACTAGGCCTACGGTCATAGCGCACAGGGGTCCCACTAGGCCTACGGTCATAGCGCACTGGGGTCCCACTAGGCCTACGGTCATAGCGCACTGGGGTCCCACTAGGCCTACGGTCATAGCGCACAGGGGTCCCACTAGGCCTACGGTCATAGCGCACAGGGGTCCCACTAGGCCTACGGTCATAGCGCACTGGGTATTAAACAGATTTCACTCTGATCTCAGTCTGGGAGAGGCAGGTAACTTACAGGTAAACACAATATATCTTTATAATGGTTATAAAATATTATTGCTCTTTCCTCTATTAGTCTGGTGCAGAGAACATTGCGAAATAAAACAAAGTGCTTAACCCATTTGATGCTAAATATTTTTACAATATACTGTAACATGTACACCAGACATAAATCCACCTGTATCATGTACACCAGACATAAAATACACCTGTAACATGTACACCAGACATAAATCCACCTGTAACATGTACACCAGACATACATACACCTGTAACATGTACACCAGACAAATCAACCTGTAATATGTACACCAGACATAAATCCACCTGTAACATGTACACCAGACATAAATCTACCTGTATCATGTACACCAGACATAAATCCACCTGTATCATGTACACCAGACATAAATCCACCTGTATCATGTACACCAGACATAAATCCACCTGTATCATGTACATCAGACATAAATCCACCTGTATCATGTACATCAGACATAAATCCACCTGTAACATGTACACCAGACATAAATCCACCTGTAACATGTACACCAGACATAAATCCACCTGTATCATGTACATCAGACATAAATCCACCTGTAACATGTACACCAGGCACAAATCCACCTGTATCATGTACACCAGACATAAATCCACCTGTATCATGTACACCAGACATAAATCCACCTGTATCATGTACACCAGACATAAATCCACCTGTAACATGTACACCGGACATAAATCCACCTGTATCATGTACACCAGACATAAATCCACCTGTATCATGTACACCAGACATAAATCCACCTGTAACATGTACACCAGACATAAATCCACCTGTATCATGTACACCAGACATAAATACACCTGTATCATGTACACCAGACATAAATACACCTGTATCATGTACACCAGACATAAATACACCTGTATCATGTACACCAGACATAAATACACCTGTATCATGTACACCAGACATAAATACACCTGTATCATGTACATCAGACATAAATACAACTGTAACATGTACACCAGACATAAATCCACCTGTATCATGTACATCAGACATAAACCACCTGTAACATGTACACCAGACATAAATCTACCTGTATCATGTACACCAGACATACATACACCTGTATCATGTACACCAGACATAAATACACCTGTATCATGTACACCAGACATAAATACACCTGTAACATGTACACCAGACATAAATACACCTGTATCATGTACACCAGACATAAATACACCTGTATCATGTACACCAGACATAAATACACCTGTATCATGTACACCAGACATAAATACACCTGTAACATGATATTTAGGGGTACAGAGCACGGATAGTAAGGGGCACGGTGCAGGGATATTTAGGGGTACAGAGCACGGATAGTAAGGGGCATGGTGCAGGGATATTTAGGGGTACAGAGCACGGATAGTAAGGAGCATGGTGCAGGGATATTTAGGGGTACAGAGCACGGATAGTAAGGGGCATGGTGCGGGGATATTTAGGGGTACAGAGCACGGATAGTAAGGAACATGGTGCGGGGATATTTAAGGGTACAGAGCACGGATAGTAAGGGACATGGTGCAGAGATATTTAGGGGTACAGAGCACGGATAGTAAGGGACATGGTGCAGAGATATTTAGGGGTACAGAGCACGGATAGTAAGGAGCATGGTGCAGGGATATTTAGGTGTACAGAGCACAGATAGTAAGGGGCATGGTGCGGGGATATTTAGGGGTACAGAGCACGGATAGTAAGGGGCATAGTGCGGGGATATTTAGGGGTACAGAGCACGGATAGTAAGGGACATAGTGCGGGGATATTTAGGGGTACAGAGCACTGATAGTAAGGGACATAGTGCAGGGATATTTAGGGGTACAGAGCACGGATAGTAAGGGGCATGGTGCAGAGATATTTAGGGGTACAGAACACGGATAGTAAGGGGCATGGTGCAGGGATATTTAGGGGTACAGAACACGGATAGTAAGGGGCACGGTGCAGGGATATTTAGGGGTACAGAACACGGATAGTAAGGGGCACGGTGCAGAGATATTTAGGGGTACAGAACACGGATAGTAAGGGGCACGGTGCAGAGATATTTAGGGGTACAGAACACGGATAGTAAGGGGCATGGTGCAGAGATATTTAGGGGTACAGAACACGGATAGTAAGGGGCACGGTGCAGGGATATTTAGGGGTACAGAGCACGGATAGTAAGGGGCACGGTGCAGGGATATTTAGGGGTACAGAGCACGGATAGTAAGGGGCACGGTGCAGGGATATTTAGGGGTACAGAGAACGGATAGTAAGGGGCATGGTGCAGGGATATTTAGGGGTACAGAACACGGATAGTAAGGGGCATGGTGCAGGGATATTTAGGGGTACAGAGCATGGATAGTAAGGGGCATGGTGCAGGGATATTTAGGGGTACAGAGAACGGATAGTAAGGGGCATGGTGCAGAGATATTTAGGGGTACAGAGAACGGATAGTAAGGGGCATGGTGCAGAGATATTTAGGGGTACAGAGCACGGATAGTAAGGGACATGGTGCAGGGATATTTAGGGGTACAGAGCACGGATAGTAAGGGACATGGTGCAGGGATATTTAGGGGTACAGAACACAGATAGTAAGGGACATGGTGCAGGGATATTTAGGGGTACAGAACACAGATAGTAAGGGGCACGGTGCAGGGATATTTAGGGGTACAGAACACAGATAGTAAGGGGCATGGTGCAGTTACTTCGGTTGCGCTCTGTCCCCAGATGTGACCTTTACCGAGTTCTTCTCTTTCCATTTTTAGCTGCAATTTGGGCTCAGTGCCAGTGGAGGACTAAAATAAACCCTTAACCTTTAGCAGTGCAGTCCACAGCGGCACAGACCCCCCAGTACAGCAGGTCAGACCCCCCCAGTACAGTAGGTCAGACCCCCCCAGTACAGTAGGTCAGACCCCCCAGTACAGCAGGTCAGACCCCCCCAGTACAGCAGGTCAGACCCCCCCAGTACAGTAGGTCAGACCCCCCCCAGTACAGTAGGTCAGACCCCCCCCAGTACAGTAGGTCAGACCCCCCCCAGTACAGCAGGTCAGACCCCCCCAGTACAGTAGGTCAGACCCCCCCCCAGTACAGTAGGTCAGACCCCCCCAGTACAGTAGGTCAGACCCCCCCAGTACAGTAGATCAGACCCCCCAGTACAGTAGGTCAGACCCCCCCAGTACAGTAGGTCAGACCCCCCCAGTACAGTAGGTCAGACCCCCCCGTACAGTAGGTCAGACCCCCCAGTACAGCAGGTCAGACCCCCCCCCCAGTACAGTAGGTCAGACCCCCCCAGTACAGTAGGTCAGACCCCCCAGTACAGTAGGTCAGACCCCCCCAGTACAGTAGGTCAGACCCCCCCAGTACAGTAGGTCAGACCCCCCCAGTACAGTAGGTCAGACCCCCCCCCAGTACAGTAGGTCAGACCCCCCCAGTACAGTAGGTCAGACCCCCCCAGTACAGTAGATCAGACCCCCCAGTACAGTAGGTCAGACCCCCCCAGTACAGTAGGTCAGACCCCCCCAGTACAGTAGGTCAGACCCCCCCGTACAGTAGGTCAGACCCCCCAGTACAGCAGGTCAGACCCCCCCCCCAGTACAGTAGGTCAGACCCCCCCAGTACAGTAGGTCAGACCCCCCAGTACAGTAGGTCAGACCCCCCCAGTACAGTAGGTCAGACCCCCCAGTACAGCAGGTCAGACCCCCCCAGTACAGTAGGTCAGACCCCCCCCCAGTACAGTAGGTCAGACCCCCCCAGTACAGTAGGTCAGACCCCCCCAGTACAGGTCAGACCCCCCCAGTACAGTAGATCAGACCCCCCCCAGTACAGTAGGTCAGACCCCCCCAGTACAGTAGGTCAGACCCCCCCGTACAGTAGGTCAGACCCCCCAGTACAGCAGGTCAGACCCCCCCCCCAGTACAGTAGGTCAGACCCCCCCAGTACAGTAGGTCAGACCCCCCAGTACAGTAGGTCAGACCCCCCAGTACAGTAGGTCAGACCCCCCCAGTACAGTAGGTCAGACCCCCCCAGTACAGTAGGTCAGACCCCCCAGTACAGTAGGTCAGACCCCCCAGTACAGTAGGTCAGACCCCCCCAGTACAGTAGGTCAGACCCCCCCAGTACAGTAGGTCAGACCCCCCAGTACAGTAGGTCAGACCCCCCAGTACAGTAGGTCAGACCCCCAGTACAGTAGGTCAGACCCCCCGTACAGTAGGTCAGACCCCCAGTACAGTAGGTCAGACCCCCCAGTACAGTAGGTCAGACCCCCCCAGTACAGTAGGTCAGACCCCCCCAGTACAGTAGGTCAGACCCCCCCAGTACAGTAGATCAGACCCCCCCCAGTACAGTAGGTCAGACCCCCCCAGTACAGTAGGTCAGACCCCCCCGTACAGTAGGTCAGACCCCCCAGTACAGCAGGTCAGACCCCCCCCCCAGTACAGTAGGTCAGACCCCCCCAGTACAGTAGGTCAGACCCCCCAGTACAGTAGGTCAGACCCCCCAGTACAGTAGGTCAGACCCCCCCAGTACAGTAGGTCAGACCCCCCCAGTACAGTAGGTCAGATCCCCCAGTACAGTAGGTCAGACCCCCCAGTACAGTAGGTCAGACCCCCCCAGTACAGTAGGTCAGACCCCCCCAGTACAGTAGGTCAGACCCCCCAGTACAGTAGGTCAGACCCCCCAGTACAGTAGGTCAGACCCCCAGTACAGTAGGTCAGACCCCCCGTACAGTAGGTCAGACCCCCAGTACAGTAGGTCAGACCCCCCAGTACAGTAGGTCAGACCCCCCCAGTACAGTAGGTCAGACCCCCCCAGTACAGTAGGTCAGACCCCCCCCAGTACAGTAGGTCAGACCCCCCCCAGTACAGTAGGTCAGACCCCCCCCCAGTACAGTAGGTCAGACCCCCCCAGTACAGTAGGTCAGACCCCCCAGTACAGTAGGTCAGACCCCCAGTACAGTAGGTCAGACCCCCCCAGTACAGTAGGTCAGACCCCCCAGTACAGTAGGTCAGACCCCCCCAGTACAGTAGGTCAGACCCCCCCAGTACAGTAGGTCAGACCCCCCCCAGTACAGTAGGTCAGACCCCCCCAGTACAGTAGGTCAGACCCCCCCAGTACAGTAGGTCAGACCCCCCCCAGTACAGTAGGTCAGACCCCCCCAGTACAGTAGGTCAGACCCCCCAGTACAGTAGGTCAGACCCCCCAGTACAGTAGGTCAGACCCCCCAGTACAGTAGGTCAGTGACACACTGTCTGGAGGAGGGAAGGTAAGATATCCTCTTCATTCACTGCACTGCCTGAAACCTTCCCGTCACAAGGGCCACACACACAAGGACAAAAGAGAACAATTATTAGGAAAACCATCTGCACTGTAGGGAACAAATAGAATCAACCAAATTTCTTTCAATTTTAAAATATCACTTGAATCACGTGAAAGTTCTGTAATTTACTGCAGACATCTCCAGCATACACAGAGTTAACACCCTCATTTGCATAAGAATTCTCATCTCTCCCCTTTGGTGCTGCTGCTTTAACCTAGAATTGTTCCATTAGTGCACACCAAATTCTATCAATCCCTATTCCTATCCCCAGTGAGGTACACACCAAATTCTATCAATCCCTATTCCTATCCCCAGTGAGGTACAAACCAAATTCTATCAATCCCTATTCCTATCCCCAGTGAGGTACACACCGAATTCTATCAATCCCTATTCCTATCCCCAGTGAGGTACACACCAAATTCTATCAATCCCTATTCCTATCCCCAGTGAGGTACACACCAAATTCTATCAATCCCTATTCCTATCCCCAGTGAGGTACACACCGAATTCTATCAATCCCTATTCCTATATCCCCAGTGAGGTACACACCGAATTCTATCAATCCCTATTCCTATCCCCAGTGAGGTACACACCAAATTCTATCAATCCCTATTCCTATCCCCAGTGAGGTACACACCAAATTCTATCAATCCCTATTCCTATCCCCAGTGAGGTACACACCGAATTCTATCAATCCCTATTCCTATCCCCAGTGAGGTACACACCAAATTCTATCAATCCCTATTCCTATATCCCCAGTGAGGTACACACCAAATTCTATCAATCCCTATTCCTATCCCCAGTGAGGTACACACCAAATTCTATCAATCCCTATTCCTATCCCCAGTGAGGTACACACCAAATTCTATCAATCCCTATTCCTATCCCCAGTGAGGTACACACCAAATTCTATCAATCCCTATTCCTATCCCCAGTGAGGTACACACCAAATTCTATCAATCCCTATTCCTATCCCCAGTGAGGTACACACCGAATTCTATCAATCCCTATTCCTATCCCCAGTGAGGTACACACCGAATTCTATCAATCCCTATTCCTATCCCCAGTGAGGTACACACCGAATTCTATCAATCCCTATTCCTATCCCCAGTGAGGTACACACCGAATTCTATCAATCCCTATTCCTATCCCCAGTGAGGTACACACCAAATTCTATCAATCCCTATTCCTATCCCCAGTGAGGTACACACCGAATTCTATCAATCCCTATTCCTATCCCCAGTGAGGTACACACCGAATTCTATCAATCCCTATTCCTATCCCCAGTGAGGTACACACCAAATTCTATCAATCCCTATTCCTATTCCCAGTGAGGTACACACCGAATTCTATCAATCCCTATTCCTATCCCCAGTGAGGTACACACCAAATTCTATCAATTCCTATTCCTATATCCCCAATGAGGTACACAATTCTATCAATCACTATTCCTATATCCCCAGTGAGGTACACACCGAATTCTATCAATCCCTATTCCTATCCCCAGTGAGGTACACACCGAATTCTATCAATTCCTATTCCTATATCCCCAATGAGGTACACACCGAATTCTATCAATCCCTATTCCTATATCCCCAATGAGGTACACACCAAATTCTATCAATCCCTATTCCTATATACCCAATGAGGTACACACCAAATTCTATCAATCCCTATTCCTATCCCCAGTGAGGTACACACCAAATTCTATCAATCCCTATTTCTATATCCCCAATGAGGTACAAACCAAATTCTATCAATCCCTATTCCTATCCCCAGTGAGGTACACACCGAATTCTATCAATCCCTATTCCTATATCCCCAGTGAGGTACACACCAAATTCTATCAATCCCTATTCCTATCCCCAGTGAGGTACACACCGAATTCTATCAATCCCTATTCCTATCCCCAGTGAGGTACACACCGAATTCTATCAATCCCTATTCCTATCCCCAGTGAGGTACACACCGAATTCTATCAATCCCTATTCCTATCCCCAGTGAGGTACACACCGAATTCTATCAATCCCTATTCCTATATCCCCAGTGAGGTACACACCAAATTCTATCAATCCCTATTCCTATATCCTCAGTGAGGTACACACCAAATTCTATCAATCCCTATTCCTATATCCTCAGTGAGGTACACACCAAATTCTATCAATCCCTATTCCTATATCCTCAGTGAGGTACACACCGAATTCTATCAATCCCTATTCCTATATCCCCAGTGAGGTACACACCGAATTCTATCAATCCCTATTCCTATATCCCCAGTGAGGTACACACCAAATTCTATCAATCCCTATTCCTATCCCCAGTGAGGTACACACCAAATTCTATCAATCCCTATTCCTATCCCCAGTGAGGTACACACCAAATTCTATCAATCCCTATTTCTATATCCCCAATGAGGTACAAACCAAATTCTATCAATCCCTATTCCTATCCCCAGTGAGGTACACACCGAATTCTATCAATCCCTATTCCTATATCCCCAGTGAGGTACACACCGAATTCTATCAATCCCTATTCCTATTCCCAGTGAGGTACACACCAAATTCTATCAATCCTTATTCCTATTCCCAGTGAGGTACACACCGAATTCTATCAATCCCTATTCCTATATCCCCAATGAGGTACACACCGAATTCTATCAATCCCTATTCCTATCCCCAATGAGGTACACACCGAATTCTATCAATCCCTATTCCTATCCCCAATTAGGTACACAACAAATTCTATCAATCCCTATTCCTATCCCCAATGAGGTACACACCAAATTCTATCAATCCCTATTCCTATCCCCAGTGAGGTACACACCGAATTCTATCAATCCCTATTCCTATCCCCAATTAGGTACACACCAAATTCTATCAATCCCTATTCCTATATCCCCAGTGAGGTACACACCAAATTCTATCAATCCCTATTCCTATCCCCAGTGAGGTACACACCGAATTCTATCAGTCCCTATTCCTATCCCCAGTGAGGTACACACCAAATTCTATCAATCCCTATTCCTATATCCCCAGTGAGGTACACACCGAATTCTATCAATCCCTATTCTTATCCCCAGTGAGGTACACACCGAATTCTATCAATCCCTATTCCTATATCCCCAGTGAGGTACACACCAAATTCTATCAATCCCTATTCCTATCCCCAGTGAGGTACACACCGAATTCTATCAATCCCTATTCCTATCCCCAGTGAGGTACACACCGAATTCTATCAATCCCTATTCCTATATCCCCAGTGAGGTACACACCAAATTCTATCAATCCCTATTCCTATATCCCCAGTGAGGTACACACCAAATTCTATCAATCCCTATTCCTATCCCCAGTGAGGTACACACCGAATTCTATCAATCCCTATTCCTATCCCCAGTGAGGTACACACCGAATTCTATCAATCCCTATTCCTATATCCCCAGTGAGGTACACACCAAATTCTATCAATCCCTATTCCTATATCCCCAGTGAGGTACACACCAAATTCTATCAATCCCTATTCCTATCCCCAGTGAGGTACACACCGAATTCTATCAATCCCTATTCCTATCCCCAGTGAGGTACACACCAAATTCTATCAATCCCTATTCCTATATCCCCAGTGAGGTACACACCAAATTCTATCAATCCCTATTCCTATCCCCAATGAGGTACACACCGAATTCTATCAATCCCTATTCCTATCCCCAATGAGGTACACACCGAATTCTATCAATCCCTATTCCTATCCCCCGTGAGGTACACACCGAATTCTATCAATCCCTATTCCTATCCCCAATGAGGTACACACCGAATTCTATCAATCCCTATTCCTATCCCCAGTGAGGTACACACCGAATTCTATCAATCCCTATTCCTATATCCCCAGTGAGGTACACACCGAATTCTATCAATCCCTATTCCTATTCCCAGTGAGGTACACACCAAATTCTATCAATCCCTATTCCTATCCCCAGTGAGGTACACACCAAATTCTATCAATCCCTATTCCTATATCCCCAGTGAGGTACACACCGAATTCTATCAATCCCTATTCCTATCCCCAATTAGGTACACACCAAATTCTATCAATCCCTATTCCTATCCCCAATGAGGTACACACCAAATTCTATCAATCCCTACTCCTATCCCCAGTGAGGTACACACCGAATTCTATCAATCCCTATTCCTATATCCCCAGTGAGGTACACACCGAATTCTATCAATCCCTATTCCTATCCCCAATTAGGTACACACCAAATTCTATCAATCCCTATTCCTATATCCCCAGTGAGGTACACACCAAATTCTATCAATCCCTATTCCTATCCCCAGTGAGGTACACACCGAATTCTATCAGTCCCTATTCCTATCCCCAGTGAGGTACACACCAAATTCTATCAATCCCTATTCCTATATCCCCAGTGAGGTACACACCAAATTCTATCAATCCCTATTCCTATATCCCCAGTGAGGTACACACCAAATTCTATCAATCCCTATTCCTATCCCCAGTGAGGTACACACCAAATTCTATCAGTCCCTATTCCTATCCCCAGTGAGGTACACACCGAATTCTATCAATCCCTATCCCCAGTGAGGTACACACCAAATTCTATCAATCCCTATTCCTATCCCCAGTGAGGTACACACCGAATTCTATCAATCCCTATTCCTATCCCCAGTGAGGTACACACCAAATTCTATCAATCCCTATTCCTATCCCCAGTGAGGTACACACCGAATTCTATCAATCCCTATTCCTATATCCCCAGTGAGGTACACACCGAATTCTATCAATCCCTATTCCTATCCCCAATGAGATACACACCAAATTCTATCAATCCCTATTCCTATATCCCCAGTGAGGTACACACCAAATTCTATCAATCCCTATTCCTATATCCCCAGTGAGGTACACACCAAATTCTATCAATCCCTATTCCTATCCCCAATGAGGTACACACCGAATTCTATCAATCCCTATTCCTATCCCCAATGAGGTACACACCAAATTCTATCAATCCCTATTCCTATCCCCAGTGAGGTACACACCGAATTCTATCAATCCCTATTCCTATCCCCAGTGAGGTACACACCGAATTCTATCAATCCCTATTCCTATCCCCAGTGAGGTACACACCAAATTCTATCAATCCCTATTCCTATATCCCCAATGAGGTACACACCAAATTCTATCAATCCCTATTCCTATATCCCCAGTGAGGTACACACCAAATTCTATCAATCCCTATTCCTATATCCCCAGTGAGGTACACACCGAATTCTTTCAATCCCTATTCCTATCCCCAGTGAGGTACACACCGAATTCTATCAATCCCTATTCCTATCCCCAGTGAGGTACACACCAAATTCTATCAATCCCTATTCCTATATCCCCAGTGAGGTACACACCAAATTCTATCAATCCCTATTCCTATATCCCCAGTGAGGTACACACCGAATTCTATCAATCCCTATTCCTATCCCCAGTGAGGTACACACCAAATTCTATCAATCCCTATTCCTATCCCCAGTGAGGTACACACCGAATTCTATCAATTCCTATTCCTATATCCCCAGTGAGGTACACACCGAATTCTATCAATCCCTAATTCCTATCCCCAGTGAGGTACACACCGAATTCTATCAATCCCTATTCCTATATCCCCAGTGAGGTACACACCGAATTCTATCAATCCCTATTCCTATCCCCAATGAGGTACACACCGAATTCTATCAATCCCTATTCCTATATCCCCAGTGAGGTACACACCGAATTCTATCAATCCCTATTCCTATCCCCAGTGAGGTACACACCGAATTCTATCAATCCCTATTCCTATCCCCAGTGAGGTACACACCGAATTCTATCAATCCCTATTCCTATATCCCCAGTGAGGTACACACCGAATTCTATCAATCCCTATTCCTATCCCCAGTGAGGTACACACCGAATTCTATCAATCCCTATTCCTATCCCCAGTGAGGTACACACCAAATTCTATCAGTCCCTATTCCTATCCCCAGTGAGGTACACACCGAATTCTATCAATCCCTATTCCTATATCCCCAGTGAGGTACACACCGAATTCTATCAATCCCTATTCCTATCCCCAGTGAGGTACACACCAAATTCTATCAGTCCCTATTCCTATCCCCAGTGAGGTACACACCGAATTCTATCAATCCCTATTCCTATCCCCAGTGAGGTACACACCGAATTCTATCAATCCCTATTCCTATCCCCAGTGAGGTACACACCGAATTCTATCAATCCCTATTCCTATCCCCAGTGAGGTACACACCGAATTCTATCAATCCCTATTCCTATCCCCAGTGAGGTACACACCAAATTCTATCAATCCCTATTCCTATCCCCAGTGAGGTACACACCGAATTCTATCAATCCCTATTCCTATATCCCCAGTGAGGTACACACCGAATTCTATCAATCCCTATTCCTATATCCCCAGTGAGGTACACACCAAATTCTATCAATCCCTATTCCTATCCCCAGTGAGGTACACACCGAATTCTATCAATCCCTATTCCTATCCCCAGTGAGGTACACACCGAATTCCATCAATCCCTATTCCTATCCCCAGTGAGGTACACACCGAATTCTATCAATCCCTATTCCTATCCCCAGTGAGGTACACACCAAATTCTATCAATCCCTATTCCTATCCCCAGTGAGGTACACACCAAATTCTATCAATCCCTATTCCTATCCCCAATGAGGTACACACCGAATTCTATCAATCCCTATTCCTATCCCCAATGAGGTACACACCAAATTCTATCAAATCCCTATTCCTATCCCCAGTGAGGTACACACCGAATTCTATCAAATCCCTATTCTTATCCCCAGTGAGGTACACACCAAATTCTATCAATCCCTATTCCTATCCCCAATGAGGTACACACCGAATTCTATCAATCCCTATTCCTATCCCCAATGAGGTACACACCAAATTCTATCAAATCCCTATTCCTATCCCCAGTGAGGTACACACCAAATTCTATCAATCCCTATTCCTATCCCCAATGAGGTACACACCAAATTCTATCAATCCCTATTCCTATCCCCAGTGAGGTACACACCAAATTCTATCAATCCCTATTCCTATCCCCAGTGAGGTACACACCAAATTCTATCAATCCCTATTCCTATATCCCCAGTGAGGTACACACCGAATTCTATCAATCCCTATTCCTATATCCCGAATGAGGTACACACCGAATTCTATCAATCCCTATTCCTATCCCCAATGAGGTACACACCGAATTCTATCAATCCCTATTCCTATCCCCAGTGAGGTACACACCAAATTCTATCAATCCCTATTCCTATCCCCAGTGAGGTACACACCGAATTCTATCAATCCCTATTCCTATCCCCAGTGAGGTACACACCAAATTCTATCAATCCCTATTCCTATATCCCCAGTGAGGTACACACCGAATTCTATCAATCCCTATTCCTATATCCCGAATGAGGTACACACCGAATTCTATCAATCCCTATTCCTATCCCCAATGAGGTACACACCGAATTCTATCAATCCCTATTCCTATCCCCAGTGAGGTACACACCAAATTCTATCAATCCCTATTCCTATATCCCCAGTGAGGTACACACCGAATTCTATCAATCCCTATTCCTATATCCCGAATGAGGTACACACCAAATTCTATCAATCCCTATTCCTATATCCCCAGTGAGGTACACACCAAATTCTATCAATCCCTATTCCTATATCCCCAGTGAGGTACACACCAAATTCTATCAATCCCTATTCCTATATCCCCAGTGAGGTACACACCAAATTCTATCAATCCCTATTCCTATCCCCAGTGAGGTACACACCAAATTCTATCAATCCCTATTCCTATCCCCAGTGAGGTACACACCGAATTCTATCAATCCCTATTCCTATCCCCAGTGAGGTACACAACGAATTCTATCAATCCCTATTCCTATCCCCAGTGAGGTACACACCAAATTCTATCAATCCCTATTCCTATCCCCAGTGAGGTACACACCGAATTCTATCAATCCCTATTCCTATCCCCAGTGAGGTACACAACGAATTCTATCAATCCCTATTCCTATCCCCAGTGAGGTACACACCAAATTCTATCAATCCCTATTCCTATATCCCCAGTGAGGTACACACCGAATTCTATCAATCCCTATTCCTATATCCCGAATGAGGTACACACCAAATTCTATCAATCCCTATTCCTATATCCCCAGTGAGGTACACACCAAATTCTATCAATCCCTATTCCTATATCCCCAGTGAGGTACACACCAAATTCTATCAATCCCTATTCCTATATCCCCAGTGAGGTACACACCAAATTCTATCAATCCCTATTCCTATCCCCAGTGAGGTACACACCAAATTCTATCAATCCCTATTCCTATCCCCAGTGAGGTACACACCGAATTCTATCAATCCCTATTCCTATCCCCAGTGAGGTACACACCGAATTCTATCAATCCCTATTCCTATCCCCAGTGAGGTACACAAGACGGAGCAAGTCCTACAAGTACAGATTACACCAGGGAAGGCAACTGCTCTCCAACCGCTGGACACCGCTTCCCCTGTATTACACCATGATTCACTGCTCATACTCACCAGCATTAGTGACTGGAGGCTGAGACACAGGAGGCTGGGGGTAAATCTGAGGGCCGGATGTGGGCGGGTATTGCCCCCCTTGAGGAGGATAGGGGTAATTAGGATAACCGCTGTTCAGAAAGGAAATGCAATAAAACAAAAAATGTTCAGTAATAGAATCAATAACCAACTTAAGTGAATCAGACCATGTGAAAACCAATATCTACACCTAGGTAAGTACTTCTGTTACACACACAGTAATTATATATATATACACCTGACTGCTGTGTGATGGACTCCTACCTAGGTAAGTGCTTCTGTTACACACAGTAATTATATAGATACACCTGACTGCTGTGTGATGGACTCCTACCTAGGTAAGTACTTCTGTTACACACAGTAATTATATAGATACGCCTGACTGCTGTGTGATGGACTCCTACCTAGGTAAGTGCTTCTGTTACACACAGTAATTATATAGATACACCTGACTGCTGTATGATGGACTCCTACCTAGGTAAGTGCTTCTGTTACACACAGTAATCATATAGATACACCTGACTGCTGTGTGATGGACTCCTACCTAGGTAAGTGCTTCTGTTACACACAGTAATTATATAGATACACCTGACTGCTGTGTGATGGACTCCTACCTAGGTAAGTGCTTCTGTTACACACAGTAATTATATAGATATACACCTGACCACTGTGTGACGGACTCCTACCTAGGTAAGTGCTTCTGTTACACACAGTAATTATATAGATACACCTGACTGCTGTACGATGGACTCCTACCTAGGTAAGTGCTTCTGTTACACACAGTAATTATATAGATACACCTGACTGCTGTATGATGGACTCCTACCTAGGTAAGTGCTTCTGTTACACACAGTTATTATATAGATACACCTGACTGCTGTATGATGGACTCCTACCTAGGTAAGTGCTTCTGTTACACACAGTAATTATATAGATACACCTGACTGCTGTGTGATGGACTCCTACCTAGGTAAGTGCTTCTGTTACACACAGTAATTATATAGATACGCCTGACTGATGTATGATGGACTCCTACCTAGGTAAGTGCTTCTGTTACACACAGTAATTATATATATACACCTGACTGATGTATGATGGACTCCTACCTAGGTAAGTCCTTCTGTTACACACAGTAATTATATAGATACACCTGACTGCTGTATGATGGACTCCTACCTAGGTAAGTACTTCTGTTACACACAGTAATTATATAGATACACCTGACTGCTGTGTGATGGACTCCTACCTAGGTAAGTGCTTCTGTTACACACAGTAATTATATAGATACACCTGACTGATGTATGATGGACTCCTACCTAGGTAAGCGCTTCTGTTACACACAGTAATTATATAGATACACCTGACTGCTGTATGATGGACTCCTACCTAGGTAAGCGCTTCTGTTACACACAGTAATTATACAGATACACCTGACTGCTGTGTGATGGACTCCTACCTAGGTAAGTACTTCTGTTACACACAGTAATTATATAGATACACCTGACTGCTGTGTGATGGACTCCTACCTAGGTAAGTACTTCTGTTATACACAGTAATTATATAGATACACCTGACTGCTGTATGATGGACTCCTACCTAGGTAAGTGCTTCTGTTACACACAGTAATTATATAGATACACCTGACTGCTGTGTGACGGACTCCTACCTAGGTAAGTACTTCTGTTACACACAGTAATTATATAGATACACCTGACTGCTGTGTGATGGACTCCTACCTAGGTAAGTACTTCTGTTATACACAGTAATTATATAGATACACCTGACTGCTGTATGATGGACTCCTACCTAGGTAAGTACTTCTGTTATACACAGTAATTATATAGATACACCTGACTGCTGTATGATGGACTCCTACCTAGGTAAGTACTTCTGTTACACACAGTAATTATATAGATATACACATGACTGCTGTGTGACAGACTCCTACCTAGGTAAGTGCTTCTGTTACACACAGTAATTATATAGATACACCTGACTGCTGTGTGATGGACTCCTACCTAGGTAAGTGCTTCTGTTACACACAGTAATTATATAGATACACCTGACTGCTGTATGATGGACTCCTACCTAGGTAAGTACTTCTGTTATACACAGTAATTATATAGATACACCTGACTGCTGTATGATGGACTCCTACCTAGGTAAGTACTTCTGTTACACACAGTAATTATATAGATACACCTGACTGCTGTGTGATGGACTCCTACCTAGGTAAGTGCTTCTGTTACACACAGTAATTATATAGATACACCTGACTGCTGTATGATGGACTCCTACCTAGGTAAGTACTTCTGTTATACACAGTAATTATATAGATACACCTGACTGCTGTGTGATGGACTCCTACCTAGGTAAGTGCTTCTGTTACACACAGTAATTATATAGATACACCTGACTGCTGTATGATGGACTCCTACCTAGGTAAGTACTTCTGTTACACACAGTAATTTTATGGCAGCATGGAGGCTTCATATTATGCATTATCCTTCCTCACTGCCCCCTCAGCAGCAAAGGAAACTTTATTAAAATAACAGTTTAACAGAAGAAAAACTTGCTAGTATGACACTCCTCCCTCCCAACCAATCACCAGTCCTTAATCCTGTAAAACTGGGATACAGCCTTGACTTTCCCTCTTTCCTTTGCTGCTCCCCTCAGAGATAAGTCACCATTACTAGCTCTCTTGTTTACTTGTGTATCTTGGTTTGTTTGGCCTCTGACTGACAGGACTGCTGGGGTGTGTTCCACCCTTTGTGTTCCAGTCAGTCATTGCCTATATATATATATTTATACTGTACTTGTATACAGTTGTATGTGTTGGTTTGTTTGGCCTCTGACTGACAGGACTGCTGGGGTGTGTTCCACCCTTTGTGTTCCAGTCAGTCATTACCTATATATATATATTTATACTGTACTTGTATACAATTGTATGTGTTGGTTTGTTTGGCCTCTGACTGACAGGACTGCTGGGGTGTGTTCCACCCTTTGTGTTCCAGTCAGTCATTGCCTATATATATATATATTTATACTGTACTTGTATACAATTGTATATCTTGGTTTGTTTGGCCTCTGACTGACAGGACTGCTGGGGTGTGTTCCACCCTTTGTGTTCCAGTCAGTCATTACCTATATATATATATTTATACTGTACTTGTATACAATTGTATGTATTGGATTGTTTGGCCTCTGACTGACAGGACTGCTGGGGTGTGTTCCACCCTTTGTGTTCCAGTCAGTCATTACCTATATATATATATTTATACTGTACTTGTATACAATTGTATGTGTTGGATTGTTTGGCCTCTGACTGACAGGACTGCTGGGGTGTGCTCCACCCTTTGTGTTCCAGTCAGTCATTACCTATATATATATATTTATACTGTACTTGTATACAATTGTATGTCTTAGTTTGTTTGGCCTCTGACTGACAGGACTGCTGGGGTGTGATCCACCCTTTGTGCTCCAGTCAGTCATTGCCTATATATATATATTTATACTGTACTTGTATACAATTGTATATCTTGGTTTGTTTGACCTCTGACTGACAGGACTGCTGGGGTTTGCTCCTCCACCCTTTGTGCTCCAGTCAGTCATTGCCCATATTTTGAACTGACCTTGTATATTTTGCCTGTTTAATTAACCTGGTATGGGCTTTATGTGGAATTGCTGTTCTGTGCTTTGGCGCCAGCCTCCTTTCATTCAATTTGCAATGTTACTTTCTCCCTGGCCTTGTGTGACCTGCTTTTTCCCCTCGCGCCAACCTTTTCGGCACATCTATGCGTCTCTGTTCGGCCTGGTCATTTCAATGCGCGGACAGCCTTCTACTGTCTCTGACATAGGATCGCTCACCTTGCGGGTTCCTGGGCTAGTTTGTGTCTGAACGTTCCTATTGCTTTTAAGAAGTTTGTTTTCTTTTCCATATCGTTTTTGCTGCCGCATTAATAGCTTTGTCGCTTATTTATTTATTGGGCTACTCATAGCCTTCCAGGCTTCTCCTAGGCAGCCTGTTCCTGAGTATTGTTTTCTCTATCCATTGTGTCTCTTGACATTAATATTTTGGTTATTAACTATATGTCTACTATATATTTATTGAGACTATTCTTCCTATACACATAGGTACTTATTTTCAGCCTCTGGTTGCCCAGGGTTTCCACCTGTATTTTGTATTTATATTATGGGTTTTATCTGTAACCCTAGTAATTTCTATCTAGGCATGGATCTACTGGTATATATCTTTAACCCTAGTAATTCCTATTTAGACATAGATCTACTGGTATATATCTTTAACCCTAGTAATTCCTATCTAGGCATGGATCTATTGGCATATATCTTTAACCCTAGTAATTACTATCTAGGCATAGATCTACTGGTATATATCTTTAACCCTAGTAATTACTATCTAGGCATAGATCTACTGGTATATATCTTTAACCTTAGTAATTACTATCTAGGCATGGATCTATTGCCATATATCTTTAACCCTAGTAATTTCTATCTAGGCATGGATCTATTGCTATATATCTTTAACCCTAGTAATTCCTATCTAGGCATGGATCTATTGGCATATATCTGTAACCCTAGTAATTCCTATCTAGGCATATATCTACTGGCAAATATCTTAACCCTAGTAATTACTATCTAGGCATAGATTTACTGGCATATAGCTTTAACACTAGTAATTCCTATCTAGGCATAGATCTACTGGTATATATCTTTAACCCTAGTAATTCCTATCTAAGCATGGATCTATTGGCAAGGCATAGATATATTGGCATATCTTTAACCCTAGTAATTCCTATCTAGGCATGGATATATTGGCAAGGCATGGATCTTGCATATATCTTTAACCTGGTAATTCCTATCTGGCAATATATCTACTGACATATCTATATTTTACCTTAGTGATTCCTATCTAGGCATGGATCTACTTGCATGTTTTTATCTCTTAATTCCTATGGGCATAGATCTACTTGCATTTATCTTTAACTCTAGTAATTCCTATCCGGGCATAGATATGCTTGCATATTTCTTACACCCTACTAAGACCTATCTAAATATGTATGTATGTATGTGTATATATATGAAAGTATGTATGTGTATGTATATATATATATATATATGTATGTAAATATGTGTATGTGTATGTTTATATGTGTATATTATGTTCCACTAACAGTACTCATCTTGTTACTTTGGATCTGCCTATATCTACTATACTTTCCTCCAGTGATGCAGGAGTGCTTTGCCTATCATACACCTACTTGACACTGGCATTCTGTCTGGCAGGGCTGAGGGGGTTTCCAGTGACCCGGTCTGGGACTTCCCTCTGCTTTGGCGCACAGACTGCACAGTTCATCAACTTCATTGAGCAGTCCATGCTGTGCATGTTTATATATGTTTGCCTTCCTTTGAGTCATGTCTGCGGCTCATTCACATGACCCGGCAGTGGGAAGTACTGCACATGATGCCCCCATCATGTCTGCACAGGCCGTCCCTCGGACGGCTGCTTCTGTCTATCCTGGAGGAGAACTTTCTACTACACACAGACATACTGACCTTGACTCAGATGAATTTACTTTGGAAAGGCAAATTATGCTGGCGCAGGCTGTACCCTGCTTTGACACCGCAAACTGATGGCGGTCATGACTGGTGCGGCTCTGTCCCACTACCCAGACCCTCACCTCAGGAGGAAGTATATCTGAGGAGAATGAAGCATTCAGGGCTAAACCTGACTCCTACTGTATTACCAGTGCTTTTGGGAATGCCTCCCTGTAGCATTTATCTGAAATGGCCAGCTTTGATTTTGTGCGGCTTAGTTCCCACACCAGTGATCCTCTCCTCAAGAGGAAGATTTATTGAGGAAATGAGATCTAGAATGCTGAGTCTAATGACGAGTATGGGCAGCTTTAATTGTGCGGCTTAGTTCCCACATGAGACACTCACCTCAAGTGGAGGGTATTTGAAGAAATGAGATCCAGCAGGCTGAGCCCGGTCTCTGCATGTTCCCGATTCCTTGACTATGTTGAGTCTAATCTTGCTTATGCCGAATATGGGCAGCTTTAATTGTGCAGTTTAGTTCCCACACAAGACACTCACCTCAAGTAGAGGGTATATGAGGAAATGAGATCCATCGGGTTGAGCCCGGTCTCTGCATGTTCCCGATTCCTTGACTGTGCCACTTCTGGGCAGCTTTGATTTGTGCGGCTTTGCCCCCACATGAGTGCCTCTCCTTAAGAGGAAGATCTTTTTGCGGACTTGTGACCACACGTTTTGAACCCGTTTTCTTGACTACGTCAGCCAATTTTGTTGAGGCATGTTGAGTCCTTTTTCTTGACTCCGCCACTTATGGGCGGCTTTGGTTGGTGCAGCTTCATTCCTTTCTGTATCTTTTTCCTCTAGTGGCAGATATCTGTGGTGGAACACCCTCACGAGTGCAACCTGATTTTTTCTTTTTTCCACTTTAAGTGCGGCCGGTGATGTTGAGGTTTGGGGCCGTCCTCTGGTGGTGATAGTGGTTTTAAGGTTTCCTTTCTTACCTCGGGAAAGTGGGGGGCAGACTCTCCCACTTCTCCCTCTGCTGGTCTTGTTTCTTTCAATTCCATGGGTGTTACTACCGGCATGAATGTTTCTTCGTTTCTTGAATGTCTCCATTTTCTGTCTTGTTTCCAGTTGTCAGTCTCGATTGGGAGACCCTACGCCAGTTGACTGGCATTCTTGGTTGGGTGTCTTGGCATCTCTGCCAGACAGAGGTTTTTTCCTGTTTCCAGCTGTTTGTTTTCTGTGTCAGTCCCGCATGGTGCCTGCAGTTGCTACACTTTTTGCTAGTTGTAAATACCCTTGCATACTGCGGGTTCAGTCTGGCAACTTTGGTGCATGCTGCACTTCTGTTCCCATCGTGCTTTCTGTTCTCTCTTTGGCTGCTGTATGCCTCTAAGGTGAATCCTCGGTATCTCTCCGTTTTCCGGCATCTTCATCCTTGGTATTTTTCTTTTCTTTCTTTGGGAAGGCCTGCACTGCGTTTTCATTTTTCTTGGTGTTTTGCATGTATCCTCCATTTTTTCCCCTTGTTACACTTTTCAGACTATTTGTCTGTGCTGTTTGGTCTGTTTGCTTTAATGTTTGTGGCTCCTTTAAGAGAGTATCTGATATCAAAGTGTTTAGTACTAGGTCTTTTACCCCTGAAGGTGTTCTTTTCCAGATCTTTCTACGTACTAGATAAAAGCGCGCGTGGTTTCTTACCCATCTTATGAGGTTTGGACGGTAAATTTGAGGAGTACTGTATTTAAACAGTTGCTAATTTCTTTTCACAAGCCACTGTTACTGGTTTCTGCAGCTACCTTGGCCCACTGGGTTCGATGGATTATGCATCTTGCAGGTATTGATATCACCTTATTCGGAGCACATTCTTCTAGAGGTGCTGTGGCATCAATGGCTTTGCAAGTTGGTGGTAGGTTGGAGGAAATACTTCGGCCTGCAAATTAGTCTAGGGAGTCCATGTTTAAAGGTTTTTAGTGTAAACCAATTGATTGTTTCTAATCAAGTTGTTGATAATTTGTGGATAAGCTTTAAACTTGCATAATATGAAGCCTCCATGCTGCCATAAAATTCGTGGATTTTCCTAACTATTGTGATGGAAAGTCAGAATTTTATTAAAGACATGGAGGCGAATATTATCCCTCCCTTTGTTTCCCTACCCTATCACATTTCTCTTTGTTTTACAGGTTAACTATCAACCAATGGTTAATTAATTAAGCTTACGTATTCTGCACAGCTGTTGTCCTAAGGGTTGAGGATACGGGACTGAAGACTCTGTTATGTTGAACTCAAGGTTTCAGTTATTGGATGGAGAAATCTCCAGCACAAGGATTATAGTTCCGACTGTTGTGATGGATGAATTCGAGAGTTTTCTTCGGTCGCAGGAAAGAGGGAAAGTCAAGGCTGTATCCCAGTTTTACAGGATTAAGGACTGGTGATTGGTTGGGAGGGAGGAGTGTCATACTAGCAAGTTTTTCTTCTGTTAAACTGTTATTTTAATAAAGTTTCCTTTGCTGCTGAGGGGGCAGTGAGGAAGGATAATGCATAATATTCGCCTCCATGTCTTTAATAAAATTCTGACTTTCCATCACAATAGTTAGGAAAATCCACGAATTATATAGATACACCTGACTGCTGTATGATGGAATCCTACCTAGGTAAGTACTTCTGTTACACACAGTAATTATATAGATACGCCTGACTGCTGTGTGATGGACTCCTACCTAGGTAAGTGATTCTGTTACACACAGTAATTATATAGATACACCTGACTGCTGTATGATGGACTCCTACCTAGGTAAGTACTTCTGTTACACACAGTAATTATATAGATACACCTGACTGCTGTGTGATGGACTCCTACCTAGGTAAGTACTTCTGTTACACACAGTAATTATATACATACACCTGACTGCTGTGTGATGGACTCCTACCTAGGTAAGTGCTTCTGTTACATACAGTAAGTATACAGATACACCTGACTGCTGTGTGATGGACTCCTACCTAGGTAAGTGCTTCTGTTACACACAGTAATTATATATATACACCTGACTGCTGTGTGATGGACTCCTACCTAGGTAAGTACTTCTGTTACACACAGTAATTATATAGATACACCTGACTGCTGTGTGATGGACTCCTACCTAGGTAAGTGCTTCTGTTACACACAGTAATAATATAGATACACCTGACTGCTGTGTGATGGACTCCTACCTAGGTAAGTGCTTCTGTTACACACAGTTATTATATAGATACACCTGACTGCTGTGTGATGGACTCCTACCTAGGTAAGTGCTTCTGTTACACACAGTAATTATACAGATACACCTGACTGCTGTGTGATGGACTCCTACCTAGGTAAGTGCTTCTGTTACACACAGTAATTATATAGATACACCTGACTGCTGTGTGATGGACTCCTACCTAGGTAAGTGCTTCTGTTACATACAGTAATTATATAGATACACCTGACTGCTGTGTGATGGACTCCTACCTAGGTAAGTGCTTCTGTTACACACAGTAATTATATAGATACACCTGACTGCTGTGTGATGGACTCCTACCTAGGTAAGTGCTTCTGTTACACACAGTAATTATATATATACACCTGACTGCTGTGTGATGGACTCCTACCTAGGTAAGTGCTTCTGTTACACACAGTAATTATATAGATACACCTGACTGCTGTGTGATGGACTCCTACCTAGGTAAGTACTTCTGTTACACACAGTAATTATACAGATACACCTGACTGCTGTATGATGGACTCCTACCTAGGTAAGTGCTTCTGTTACACACAGTAATTATATAGATACACCTGACTGCCGTGTGATGGACTCCTACCTAGGTAAGTGCTTCTGTTACACACAGTAATTATATATATACACCTGACTGCTGTATGATGGACTCCTACCTAGGTAAGTACTTCTGTTACACACAGTAATTATATAGATACACCTGACTGCTGTATGATGGACTCCTACCTATGTAAGTGCTTCTGTTACACACAGTAATTATATAGATACACCTGACTGCTGTATGATGGACTCCTACCTACGTAAGTGCTTCTGTTACACACAGTAATTATATAGATACACCTGACTGCTGTATAATGGACTCCTACCTAGGTAAGTGCTTCTGTTACACACAGTAATTATATAGATACACCTGACTGCTGTATGATGGACTTCTACCTAGGTAAGTGCTTCTGTTACACACAGTAATTATATACCTACACCTGACTGCTGTGTGATGGACTCCTACCTAGGTAAGTGCTTCTGTTACACACAGTAATTATATACATACCTATGACTGCTGTGTGATGGACTCCTACCTAGGTAAGTGCTTCTGTTACACACAGTAATTATATAGATACACCTGACTGCTGTGTGATGGACTCCTACCTAGGTAACTGCTTCTGTTACACACAGTAATGATATAGATACACCTGACTGCCATATGACGGACTCCTACCTAGGTAAGTACTTCTGTTACACACAGTAATTATATAGATACACCTGACTGCTGTGTGATGGACTCCTACCTAGGTAAGTGCTTCTGTTACACACAGTAATTATATAGATACACCTGACTGCTGTGTGATGGACTCCTACCTAGGTAAGTGCTTCTGTTACACACAGTAATTATACAGATACACCTGACTGCTGTGTGATGGACTCCTACCTAGGTAAGTGCTTCTGTTACACACAGTAATTATATAGATACACCTGACTGCTATGTGATGGACTCCTACCTAGGTAAGTACTTCTGTTACACACATTAATTATATACATACACCTGACTGCTGTGTGATGGACTCCTACCTAGGTAAGTGCTTCTGTTACACACAGTAATTATATAGATACACCTGACTGCTGTGTGATGGACTCCTACCTAGGTAAGTGCTTCTGTTACACACAGTAATTATATAGATACACCTGACTGCTGTGTGATGGACTCCTACCTAGGTAAGTGCTTCTGTTACACACAGTAATTATATAGATACACCTGACTGCTGTATGATGGACTCCTACCTAGGTAAGTGCTTCTGTTACACACAGTAATTATACAGATACACCTGACTGCTGTATAATGGACTCCTACCTAGGTAACTGCTTCTGTTACACACAGTAATTATACAGATACACCTGACTGCTGTGTGATGGACTCCTACCTAGGTAAGTGCTTCTGTTACACACAGTAATTATATAGATACACCTGACTGCTATGTGATGGACTCCTACCTAGGTAAGTACTTCTGTTACACACATTAATTATATACATACACCTGACTGCTGTGTGATGGACTCCTACCTAGGTAAGTGCTTCTGTTACACACAGTAATTATATAGATACACCTGACTGCTGTGTGACGGACTCCTACCTAGGTAAGCGCTTCTGTTACACACAGTAATTATATACATACCAATGACTGCTGTGTGATGGACTCCTACCTAGGTAAGTGCTCCTGTTACACACAGTAATTATATAGATACACCTGACTGCTGTGTGATGGACTCCTACCTAGGTAAGTGCTCCTGTTACACACAGTAATTATATAGATAGACCTGACTGCTGTATGATGGACTCCTACCTAGGTAAGTGCTTCTGTTACACACAGTAATTATATAGATACACCTGACTGCTGTATAATGGACTCCTACCTAGGTAAGTGCTTCTGTTACACACAGTAATTATATAGATACACCTGACTGCTGTGTGATGGACTCCTACCTAGGTAAGTGCTTGTATTACATACAGTAATTATATAGATACACCTGACTGCTGTATAATGGACTCCTACCTAGGTAAGTGCTTCTGTTACACACAGTAATTATATAGATATATCTAACTTGTGGAATAATATTTTAGGATAGTTTAGGACTCTGCGCAGAGTGGTGAATGCTAGACAGGTCTCTGGTGAAGTGAATCACAGGCTGTTGAGATCTCTGCATGTAGAACATAGTTAACCCTTAACATTCTGTTGAGATCTCTGAATGCAGAACAGTTAACCCTTATCTGGAGACCAGGCCTTACTTACATGTCCTCTACCTAATAGTCTAGACTAGAACATATTTTCCTCACCTGGGGTTAGAGGTTGGGTACGGGGGCATTGCACCTGGCATATAGGAACCTAGAACAAGAGACATTGTCAGGATGAGGAGCATAATTCTAAATATAGGATCGTATGTATAAAGAAAATGAGAATCACTTAAAGGGATAGTAATGTTTCATAATAAAAGCAGCTCTAATTAATCATCATAGTATTTGGACTTTGGGGAGTGTTACTTCAATCCTGTCAGAGTTGTAGTTCAAGAGTAATTCAATGATAAAGTGTCCCCTCCCACCCCTTTTACTGATGTAACACTGCTCAGCCAGATCAGAAGGGAGGTGCCCAGGTAGACTGCAGAGAGGGACAATCTTCAATTAAGAACAACCTGAAAAACTTGTCAAGGGGGGCAGGGCTTTCATTGTTCTCATAGGAAGAAGATTGTCCCCTTCTGTTATCTGTCTGGTCTATGGACTGGATTCCACATCTGAGAAGAGATGGCTTACACTAGGTAAAAGGGGCGGGAGGGCTTTCATTGTTCTCATAGGAAGAAGATTGTCCCCTTCTGTTATCTGTCTGGTCTATGGACTGGATTCCACATCTGAGAAGAGATGGCTTACACTAGGTAAAAGGGGCAGGGCTTTCATTGTTCTCATAGGAAGAAGATTGTCCCCTTGTGTTATCTGTCTGGTCTATGGACTGGATTCCACATCTGAGAAGAGATGGCTTACACTAGGTAAAAGGGAGGGAGGGCTTTCATTGTTCTCATAGGAAGAAGATTGTCCCCTGCTGTTATCTGTCTGGTCTATGGACTGGATTCCACATCTGAGAAGAGATGGGTTACACTAGGTAAAAGGGGCAGGGCTTTCATTGTTCTCATAGGAAGAAGATTGTCCCCTGCTGTTATCTGTCTGGTCTATGGACTGGATTCCACATCTGAGAAGAGATGGGTTACACTAGGTAAAAGGGGCGGGAGGGCTTTCATTGTTCTCATAGGAAGAAGATTGTCCCCTGCTGTTATCTGTCTGGTCTATGGACTGGATTCCACATCTGAGAAGAGATGTCTTACACTAGGTAAAAGGGGCAGGAGGGGAAACTTTGCTTGTGAATATCTCTTAAACTATAAAGGTCTGAGAGATAAGACTTATATCATTCTTCCTGTTTTTTTAATGCCTACAAAATAAAATAAAGATAAAATGAAGTATTACTATCCCTTTAAGGGGCAAACCAACTACAGACAGGGAATAAATCCATATTCTCACTGATTTAAAAGTGGCTAATAACCATTGAATTTATTTTTTTATTTAGAAAATGTTTTACCAGGAAGAACACATTGAGATTTCTCTCGTTTTCAAGTATGTCCTGGAGAGTTTTCAGTAAAGGGTTACATATTTACACTAACGGTGAGACATTATATACAAACATACATAAATATACATTAAATAATGGGATTATTTACACTTTACAGCCGGAGGTGTATAAATAGTTGCTTCCCGGTGCACTGGAGACAACCCTAGAATTCAAGGTACAAGAAGCCCCATTTAAATCAGTCAGAATATTAATGTGCCCTCGTGGTGCAGCTGGTTTGCTCTACAATTGAACCGCATTTTCTTTGGGATTATGGCCCTAAATCAGAAGACACTTTGTAATGTGCTGATCTGGGAGGCAGAAGTATGGAGCTGCAGTGACCTCTAGTGGTGGTGATCTGGGATCGCTATCAGCTCTGTGGCTTGCAACAGTAACAATTTTAAGGGCCCCTCGCATAAAAGCAAAGTGGAGTAATTAAGGGGCAAAACAACGGCACCACAGGGACAAACATTAGCATTCAGAGTGTTAAAAGACCCATTGTGATCACTGGAAATTCTGATAGATAGGTCTCAAAGACGACTATAGCATTCAAGGGGTTAAAATGCCACATTTGCATTTTTTTTACTTTAACTACGTGCGCAATTTGTGAAGAAAGAAAAGTAACTAGAACCAAAAGACGCTGATCTGCGTGTTATATGAAATGGCAAACTCTGTTTTTGTGAATGCGTTTTGCGAGAGAATTAGGGTTGTGCCTAAGTATTTAGCACACATTTTCCTGAATCTGGCTAATCTCAGTGTTAATTTAGTGCGGACTAGCCCGCTAACAGATTCCACTAACAGCGTGGACCCCCCGCTAACAGTGCGCAGACACCATGTACTAATCTAGTCAGGCCTAAAGCACCTAATAAATACACCTCCCAATCAGATCCATCTGTGGCCAGTAGAACCTGTGTATCTCTCTTTGGGGTGACTCATCAGACATAACAGAAACCCGGTGCCATAGACAATAGGGGCACTCACTGTTCGGTGGTCCAGTTGCAGGGTACATGGGGTAAGGGGCAGGTGCGGCTGAACGGGAGAAAACTGGAGGTTCCTCTCCAAAAACCACAATAAGAATCTGGATTAGTCCCAGCAGGTCAGATGGAGGCTGAAAAATCAAAATGAGTATTGGTGAAAAGTGATGGAGGGTGCCGGGTCCTGGAGCTGGGCTGATCCCTGGTCCGGTCTCTCTCAGACCCTGCGTCGCCGGTCTCTATCAGACCCTGTATCTCTGCACGTCATTGTACTCCGGTCTCTATCAGACCCTGTACCTCTGCAGGTCACTATACTCTGGTCTCTATCAGACCCTGTACCTCTACACGTCACTGTACTCCGGTCTCTATCAGACCCTGAACCTCTACACGTCACTGTACTCCGGTCTCTATCAGACCCTGTACCTCTACACGTCACTGTACTCCGGTCTCTATCACACCATGTACCTCTACACATCACTATACTCTGGTCTCTATCAGACCCTGTATCTCTGCAGGTCACTATACTCTGGTCTCTATCAGACCCTGTATCTCTGCAGGTCACTATACTCTGGTCTCTATCAGACCCTGTACCTCTGCAGGTCACTATACTCTGGTCTCTATCAGACCCTGTATCTCTGCAGGTCACTATACTCTGGTCTCTATCAGACCCTGTATCTCTGCAGGTCACTATACTCTGGTCTCTATCAGATCCTGTATCTCTGCAGGTCACTATACTCTGGTCTCTATCAGACCCTGTATCTCTGCAGGTCACTATACTCTGGTCTCTATCAGATCCTGTACCTCTGCAGGTCACTATACTCTGGTCTCTATCAGATCCTGTATCTCTGCAGGTCACTATACTCTGGTCTCTATCAGACCCTGTATCTCTGCAGGTCACTATACTCTGGTCTCTATCAGACGCTGTATTTCTGCAGGTCACTATACTCTGGTCTCTACCACATTCTCTATCCCATCACTACTCTGTGCACTATGATCTCTCTAGTAGATTCTGTTCAGAAAATTTTGCTGCCACATGGGGTCTCACAAATCCAGTGAGCGGATTATATCAGGTGATAGTCATCCTGGGCAATAACAGAGAGGAGCTCTCTCTGGACCTTCAGGATTCAGTGGAGGGGGCAGTGACACCAACTAGAGGAGAAGGGAGAGAGGAGAGAGCGACACCAACTAGAGGAGAAGGGAGAGAGGAGAGAGCGACACCAACTAGAGGAGAAGGGAGAGAGGAGACAGAGACACCAACTAGAGGAGAAGGGAGAGAGTGACACTAACGACAGGAGAAGGGAGAGAGCGACACAGACACTATATACATCAGAGGGCAGTCACAGTACACACATGAGAAGGGGAGGGCAGTCAAACTACATACATATGACATACATACTCACATGTTTCCACTCGTGTAGATACGGGAGGTAAATCTTGCCATTAGCATCAACATGTTTGCCTGTTTTTATAGTCATCGTACTGGTAGGTTTAACAAAACAGATTGGGGGGTTGAAGGGGTAGGTGTCCAGCAGCCACAGGCATATCGGGATATTGTATGTGTTACCTACAGGCAAACAGAACAGTTACACCCCGTTCCTATTCACATCAACAGGGAATTCAGTGTAGAAAAAGAGAGAGAGAGAGAGAGAGAAGAGGAGACGAGAGAAGAGGAGACGAGAGAAGAGGAGACGAGAGAAGAGGAGACGAGAGAAGAGGAGACGAGAGAAGTGGAGACGAGAGAAGTGGAGACGAGAGAAGAGGAGACGAGAGAAGAGGAGACGAGAGAAGAGGAGACGAGAGAAGAGGAGACGAGAGAAGAGGAGACGAGAGAAGAGGAGACGAGAGAAGTGGAGACGAGAGAAGAGGAGACGAGAGAAGAGGAGACGAGAGAAGAGGAGACGAGAGAAGAGGAGACGAGAGAAGAGGAGACGAGAGAAGACCAGAGAGGAGGAGACGCACAAGGTGGCAAGGACAGACAATTTGGGAGGTTCAGACAGAGCAGTAAGGGAAAGGAGAAAGAAGAGAAAAAGAGAGGGAGAGACAAAAGGGAATGAGAAAGAGAGGGAAAGAGAAGAAGATGATGAAGCAGAGATTTATATTTCCAGCACTGACTGCAGATCTGACTCCATAGTATCATCCTTCCCTCCATAACATACAGTGTAATTCAATAAACAGATGAACAATCTTCCCTCCATAACATACAGTGTAATCCAATAAACAGATGAACAATCTTCCCTCCATAACATACAGTGTAATTCAATAAACAGATGAACAATCTTCCCTCCATAACATACAGTGTAATTCAATAAACAGATGAACAATCTTCCCTCCATAACATACAGTGTAATTTAATAAACAGATGAACAATCTTCCTTCCATAACATTACACTTTTCATTCTCTATGAAATTGCCTGATATCTCCTAGATTTGGAGAACATTTCACATACCTTTATATGGCACAGGAATTGTTCCCGTGAGGCTGAGAAGTTCCTTGAAGACCCATCATTGAAAACTGAAAGAAAACACAAAAACACCCTGAGCTGTGAGGAATGCGGCATCCTACTTTGACCCTGCCACAGCCCAGAAGCTTTACACAGACATTAATGCCGCTCTGATTCATATAATGAGGGTCATGTAATGCTGTATTATTTCAATAGTTTATGTTTATTAGTACAAGAGTAATTCATTTCTCGAGGATCACCCTCCTGCCCCTTTCCCTTGCCTCTCTGAGCCGGCCGGATGGAGCGCAGCGAGGGACAATCTTCACTGAGCATAAGGAACATCGCTCTACTCCGTTATGGAGGGGCATGGTTTTCCTTATACTCAGTGGATGAAGATTGTCCGGTCACATGACTGGATTCCGCAACTGAGGGGAGGGAGGGGGATAATGTAGAATTTAAATTACTTGAACTACAAAATGTAAACTGTTGAAATACAGCGCAACATGACGCTTGTTATATGAGGATCAACTGGAGCTGCATTTTTATCCAGCTCTTACTATCCCTTTAATATGTAAATCAACAGGTCATTTGTATTTCTCACCCCGTGATACAGTTGGTTTTCCCCAAAATCACTCCAGCTTTGTTTTGGACACTGCCAGCGCCCCCAGAGCAATGACCAGAAACAGTGCGCGTTATACCCGTGTGGGAGAGAAGAGCGGCCACTGTTCCCTTATGGTCCATTGTGCTGCTCAGGGTGATGTAAACTTCACCTGAATGATTATAAAGTCCCTGTGAGTCCAGTCTCTCCCCACGAACTGTATGTATCATTCGTTTTACTGACGGTACCCAGGTCACTTTGTTTTGTCTTCAGTGTCTGCACTCCAACCCAAATATATAGGTCTGTGGTGATTAAATATGGAAATAGGCAGACTGGGGGGGCCAAATGGTTCCTGTGTAACTAGATTTCTATAAAACACACAGGTGATGGAGCAGAGATTTCTATAAAACACACAGGTGATGGAGCAGAGATTTCTATAAACACACAGGTGATGGAGCAGAGATTTCTATATAACACACAGGTGATGGAGCAGAGATCTCTATATAACACACAGGTGATGGAGCAGAGATTTCTATATAACACACAGGTGATGGAGCAGAGATTTCTATAAACACACAGGTGATGGAGCAGAGATTTCTATAAAACACACAGGTGATGGAGCAGAGATTTCTATAAACACACAGGTGATGGAGCAGAGATTTCTATAAAACACACAGGTGATGGAGCAGAGATTTCTATAAAACACACAGGTGATGGAGCAGAGATTTCTATAAACACACAGGTGATGGAGCAGAGATCTCTATAAAACACACAGGTGATGGAGCAGAGATTTCTATAAAACACACAGGTGATGGAGCAGAGATTTCTATAAACACACAGGTGATGGAGCAGAGATTTCTATAAAACACACAGGTGATGGAGCAGAGATTTCTATAAAACACACAGGTGATGGAGCAGAGATTTCTATAAACACACAGGTGATGGAGCAGAGATTTCTATAAACAAACAGGTGATGGAGCAGAGATTTCTATAAAACACACAGGTGATGGAGCAGAGATCTCTATAAAACACACAGGTGATGGAACAGAGATTTCTATAAAACACACAGGTGATGGAGCAGAGATTTCTATAACACACAGGTGATGGAGCAGAGATTTCTATAAAACACACAGGTGATGGAGCAGAGATTTCTATAAAACACAAAGGTGATGGAGCAGAGATTTCTATAAACACACAGGTGATGGAGCAGAGATTTCTATAAAACACACAGGTGATGGAACAGAGATTTCTATAAAACACACAGGTGATGGAGCAGAGATTTCTATAAACACACAGGTGATGGAGCAGAGATTTCTATAAAACACACAGGTGATGGAGCAGAGATTTCTATAAACACACAGGTGATGGAGCAGAGATTTCTATAAACACACAGGTGATGGAGCAGAGATTTCTATAAACACACAGGTGATGGAGCAGAGATTTCTATAAAACACACAGGTGATGGAGCAGAGATTTCTATAAAACACACAGGTGATGGAGCAGAGATTTCTATAAACACACAGGTGATGGAGCAGAGATTTCTATAAAACACACAGGTGATGGAGCAGAGATTTCTATAAAACACACAGGTGATGGAGCAGAGATCTCTATAAACACACAGGTGATGGAGCAGAGATCTCTATAAAACACACAGGTGATGGAGCAGAGATTTCTATAAAACACAAAGGTGATGGAGCAGAGATCTCTATAAACACACAGGTGATGGAGCAGAGATCTCTATAACACACATGTGATGGAGCAGAGATTTCTATAAACACACAGGTGATGGAGCAGAGATTTCTATAAAACACACAGGTGATGGAGCAGAGATTTCTATATAACACACAGGTGATGGAGCAGAGATTTCTATAAAACACAAAGGTGATGGAGCAGAGATTTCTATAAAACACACAGGTGATGGAGCAGAGATTTCTATAAAACACACAGGTGATGGAGCAGAGATTTCTATAAACACACAGGTGATGGAGCAGAGATTTCTATAAACACACGGGTGATGGAGCAGAGATTTCTATAAACACACAGGTGATGGAGCAGAGATTTCTATAAACACATGGGTGATGGAGCAGAGATTTCTATAAACACACAGGTGATGGAGCAGAGATTTCTATAAACACACAGGTGATGGAGCAGAGATTTCTATAAACACACGGGTGATGGAGCAGAGATTTCTATAAACACACAGGTGATGGAGCAGAGATTTCTATAAACACACAGGTGATGGAGCAGAGATTTCTATAAAACACACAGGTGATGGAGCAGAGATTTCTATATAAACACACAGGTGATGGAGCAGAGATCTCTATAAACACACAGGTGATGGAGCAGAGATTTCTATAAAACACACAGGTGATGGAGCAGAGATCTCTATAAACACACAGGTGATGGAGCAGAGATTTCTATAAACACACAGGTGATGGAGCAGAGATTTCTATAAACACACAGGTGATGGAGCAGAGATTTCTATAAAACACACAGGTGATGGAGCAGAGATTTCTATAAACACACAGGTGATGGAGCAGAGATTTCTATAAACACACAGGTGATGGAGCAGAGATTTCTATAAACACACAGGTGATGGAGCAGAGATTTCTATAAACACACAGGTGATGGAGCAGAGATTGCTATAAACACACAGGTGATGGAGCAGAGATTTCTATAAAACACACAGGTGATGGAGCAGAGATTGCTATAAACACACAGGTGATGGAACAGAGATTTCTATAAAACACACAGGTGATGGAGCAGAGATTGCTATAAACACACAGGTGATGGAGCAGAGATTTCTATAAACACACAGGTGATGGAGCAGAGATTTCTATAAACACACAGGTGATGGAGCAGAGATTTCTATAAAACACACAGGTGATGGAGCAGAGATTTCTATATAAACACACAGGTGATGGAGCAGAGATCTCTATAAACACACAGGTGATGGAGCAGAGATTTCTATAAAACACACAGGTGATGGAGCAGAGATCTCTATAAACACACAGGTGATGGAGCAGAGATTTCTATAAACACACAGGTGATGGAGCAGAGATTTCTATAAACACACAGGTGATGGAACAGAGATTTCTATAAAACACACAGGTGATGGAGCAGAGATTTCTATAAACACACAGGTGATGGAGCAGAGATTTCTATAAACACACAGGTGATGGAGCAGAGATTTCTATAAACACACAGGTGATGGAGCAGAGATTTCTATAAACACACAGGTGATGGAGCAGAGATTTCTATAAACACACAGGTGATGGAGCAGAGATTGCTATAAACACACAGGTGATGGAGCAGAGATTTCTATAAAACACACAGGTGATGGAGCAGAGATTTCTATAAACACACAGGTGATGGAGCAGAGATTGCTATAAACACACAGGTGATGGAGCAGAGATTGCTATAAACACACAGGTGATGGAGCAGAGATTTCTATAAAACACACAGGTGATGGAGCAGAGATTGCTATAAACACACAGGTGATGGAACAGAGATTTCTATAAACACACAGGTGATGGAGCAGAGATCTCTATAAAACACACAGGTGATGGAGCAGAGATTGCTATAAACACACAGGTGATGGAGCAGAGATTTCTATAAAACACACAGGTGATGGAGCAGAGATTTCTATAAAACACACAGGTGATGGAACAGAGATTTCTATAAACACACAGGTGATGGAGCAGAGATTTCTATAAACACACAGGTGATGGAGCAGAGATTTCTATAAACACACAGGTGATGGAGCAGAGATTTCTATAAAACACACAGGTGATGGAGCAGAGATTTCTATAAACACACAGGTGATGGAGCAGAGATCTCTATAAAACACACAGGTGATGGAGCAGAGATTTCTATAAAACACACAGGTGATGGAGCAGAGATTTCTATAAACACACAGGTGATGGAGCAGAGATTTCTATAAAACACACAGGTGATGGAGCAGAGATTTCTATAAAACACACAGGTGATGGAGCAGAGATTTCTATAAACACACAGGTGATGGAGCAGAGATTTCTATAAAACACACAGGTGATGGAACAGAGATTTCTATAAAACACACAGGTGATGGAGCAGAGATTTCTATAAACACACAGGTGATGGAGCAGAGATTTCTATAAAACACACAGGTGATGGAGCAGAGATTTCTATAAAACACACAGGTGATGGAGCAGAGATTTCTATAAACACACAGGTGATGGAGCAGAGATTTCTATAAAACACACAGGTGATGGAACAGAGATTTCTATAAAACACACAGGTGATGGAACAGAGATTTCTATAAACACACAGGTGATGGAGCAGAGATTTCTATAAACACACAGGTGATGGAGCAGAGATTTCTATAAACACACAGGTGATGGAGCAGAGATCTCTATAAAACACACAGGTGATGGAGCAGAGATCTCTATAAAACACACAGGTGATGGAGCAGAGATTTCTATAAACACACAGGTGATGGAGCAGAGATTTCTATAAACACACAGGTGATGGAGCAGAGATTTCTATAAACACACAGGTGATGGAGCAGAGATCTCTATAAAACACACAGGTGATGGAGCAGAGATCTCTATAAAACACACAGGTGATGGAGCAGAGATTTCTATAAAACACACAGGTGATGGAGCAGAGATTTCTATAAACACACAGGTGATGGAGCAGAGATTTCTATAAAACACACAGGTGATGGAGCAGAGATTTCTATAAAACACACAGGTGATGGAGCAGAGATTTCTATAAACACACAGGTGATGGAGCAGAGATTTCTATAAAACACACAGGTGATGGAACAGAGATTTCTATAAAACACACAGGTGATGGAGCAGAGATTTCTATAAACACACAGGTGATGGAGCAGAGATTGCTATAAACACACAGGTGATGGAGCAGAGATTTCTATAAAACACACAGGTGATGGAGCAGAGATTTCTATAAAACACACAGGTGATGGAGCAGAGATTTCTATAAACACACAGGTGATGGAGCAGAGATTGCTATAAACACACAGGTGATGGAGCAGAGATTTCTATAAAACACACAGGTGATGGAGCAGAGATTTCTATAAAACACACAGGTGATGGAACAGAGATCTCTATAAACACACAGGTGATGGAGCAGAGATTTCTATAAACACACAGGTGATGGAGCAGAGATTTCTATAAACACACAGGTGATGGAACAGAGATTTCTATAAAACACACAGGTGATGGAACAGAGATTTCTATAAAACACACAGGTGATGGAGCAGAGATTTCTATAAAACACACAGGTGATGGAACAGAGATTTCTATAAAACACACAGGTGATGGAACAGAGATTTCTATAAACACACAGGTGATGGAACAGAGATTTCTATAAAACACACAGGTGATGGAACAGAGATTTCTATAAAACACACAGGTGATGGAACAGAGATTTCTATAAAACACACAGGTGATGGAGCAGAGATTTCTATAAAACACACAGGTGATGGAGCAGAGATTTCTATAAAACACACAGGTGATGGAACAGAGATTTCTATAAAACACACAGGTGATGGAACAGAGATTTCTATAAAACACACAGGTGATGGAACAGAGATTTCTATAAACACACAGGTGATGGAGCAGAGATTTCTATAAAACACACAGGTGATGGAACAGAGATTTCTATAAACACACAGGTGATGGAGCAGAGATTTCTATAAACACACAGGTGATGGAGCAGAGATTTCTATAAAACACACAGGTGATGGAACAGAGATTTCTATAAACACACAGGTGATGGAGCAGAGATTTCTATAAACACACAGGTGATGGAACAGAGATTTCTATAAAACACACAGGTGATGGAGCAGAGATTTCTATAAAACACACAGGTGATGGAGCAGAGATTTCTATAAACACACAGGTGATGGAACAGAGATTTCTATAAACACACAGGTGATGGAACAGAGATTTCTATAAAACACACAGGTGATGGAGCAGAGATTTCTATAAAACACACAGGTGATGGAACAGAGATTTCTATAAACACACAGGTGATGGAGCAGAGATTTCTATAAACACACAGGTGATGGAGCAGAGATTTCTATAAAACACACAGGTGATGGAACAGAGATTTCTATAAAACACACAGGTGATGGAACAGAGATTTCTATAAAACACACAGGTGATGGAGCAGAGATTTCTATAAAACACACAGGTGATGGAGCAGAGATTTCTATAAAACACACAGGTGATGGAGCAGAGATTTCTATAAACACACAGGTGATGGAACAGAGATTTCTATAAAACACACAGGTGATGGAGCAGAGATTTCTATAAACACACAGGTGATGGAGCAGAGATTTCTATAAACACACAGGTGATGGAGCAGAGATTTCTATAAAACACACAGGTGATGGAACAGAGATCTCCTGTGTAACTATGTTTCTATATAACACACAGGTGACGGAGCAGAGATCTCCTGTGTAACTAGGTTTCTATATAACACACAGGTGACGGAGCAGAGATCTCCTGTGTAACTAGGTTTCTATATAACACACAGGTGATGGAGCAGAGATCTCCTGTGTAACTAGGTTTCTATATAACACACAGGTGATGGAGCAGAGATCTCCTGTGTAACTAGGTTTCTATATAACACACAGGTGATGGAGCAGAGATCTCCTGTGTAACTAGGTTTCTATATAACACACAGGTGATGGAGCAGAGATCTCCTGTGTAACTATGTTTCTATATAACACACAGGTGACGGAGCAGATATCCCCTGTGTAACTATGTTTCTATATAACACACAGGTGATGGAGCAGAGATCTCCTGTGTAACTATGTTTCTATATAACACACAGGTGACGGAGCAGAGATCTCCTGTGTAACTATGTTTCTATATAACACACAGGTGATGGAGCAGAGATCTCCTGTGTAACTATGTTTCTATATAACACACAGGTGACGGAGCAGAGATCTCCTGTGTAACTAGGTTTCTATATAACACACAGGTGATGGAGCAGATATCTCCTGTGTAACTATGTTTCTATAAAACACACAGGTGACGGAGCAGAGATCTCCTGTGTAACTAGGTTTCTATATAACACACAGGTGATGGAGCAGAGATCTCCTGTGTAACTATGTTTCTATATAACACACAGGTGACGGAGCAGAGATCTCCTGTGTAACTATGTTTCTATATAACACACAGGTGACGGAGCAGAGATCTCCTGTGTAACTAGGTTTCTATATAACACACAGGTGACGGAGCAGAGATCTCCTGTGTAACTATGTTTCTATATAACACACAGGTGATGGAGCAGAGATCTCCTGTGTAACTAGGTTTCTATATAACACACAGGTGATGGAGCAGAGATCTCCTGTGTAACTAGGTTTCTATATAACACACAGGTGATGGAGCAGAGATCTCCTGTGTAACTAGGTTTCTATATAACACACAGGTGACGGAGCAGAGATCTCCTGTGTAACTAGGTTTCTATAAAACACACAGGTGACGGAGCAGAGATCTCCTGTGTAACTAGGTTTCTATATAACACACAGGTGACGGAGCAGAGATCTCCTGTGTAGCTAGGTGTCTATAAAACACACAGGTGACGGAGCAGAGATCTCCTGTGTAACTAGGTTTCTATATAACACACAGGTGACGGAGCAGAGATCTCCTGTGTAACTATGTTTCTATATAACACACAGGTGACGGAGCAGAGATCTCCTGTGTAACTAGGTTTCTATATAACACACAGGTGACGGAGCAGAGATCTCCTGTGTAACTAGGTTTCTATATAACACACAGGTGACGGAGCAGAGATCTCCTGTGTAACTATGTTTCTATATAACACACAGGTGACGGAGCAGAGATCTCCTGTGTAACTATGTTTCTATATAACACACAGGTGACGGAGCAGAGATCTCCTGTGTAACTATGTTTCTATATAACACACAGGTGACGGAGCAGAGATCTCCTGTGTAACTATGTTTCTATATAACACACAGGTGACGGAGCAGAGATCTCCTGTGTAACTATGTTTCTATATAACACACAGGTGACGGAGCAGAGATCTCCTGTGTAACTATGTTTCTATATAACACACAGGTGACGGAGCAGAGATCTCCTGTGTAACTATGTTTCTATATAACACACAGGTGACGGAGCAGAGATCTCCTGTGTAACTAGGTTTCTATATAACACACAGGTGACGGAGCAGAGATCTCCTGTGTAACTAGGTTTCTATATAACACACAGGTGACGGAGCAGAGATCTCCTGTGTAACTAGGTTTCTATATAACACACAGGTGACGGAGCAGAGATCTCCTGTGTAACTATGTTTCTATATAACACACAGGTGACGGAGCAGAGATCTCCTGTGTAACTATGTTTCTATAAAACACAAAGGTGACGGAGCAGAGATCTCCTGTGTAACTATGTTTCTATATAACACACAGGTGACGGAGCAGAGATCTCCTGTGTAACTATGTTTCTATATAACACACAGGTGACGGAGCAGAGATCTCCTGTGTAACTAGGTTTCTATATAACACACAGGTGACGGAGCAGAGATCTCCTGTGTAACTATGTTTCTATATAACACACAGGTGATGGAGCAGAGATCTCCTGTGTAACTATGTTTCTATATAACACACAGGTGACGGAGCAGAGATCTCCTGTGTAACTAGGTTTCTATATAACACACAGGTGACGGAGCAGATATCTCCTGTGTAACTATGTTTCTATAAAACACACAGGTGACGGAGCAGAGATCTCCTGTGTAACTAGGTTTCTATATAACACACAGGTGATGGAGCAGAGATCTCCTGTGTAACTATGTTTCTATATAACACACAGGTGATGGAGCAGAGATCTCCTGTGTAACTATGTTTCTATATAACACACAGGTGATGGAGCAGAGATCTCCTGTGTAACTATGTTTCTATAAAACACACAGGTGACGGAGCAGAGATCTCCTGTGTAACTATGTTTCTATATAACACACAGGTGACGGAGCAGATATCTCCTGTGTAACTATGTTTCTATAAAACACAAAGGTGACGGAGCTGAGATCTCCTGTGTAACTATGTTTCTATAAAACACAAAGGTGACGGAGCTGAGATCTCCTGTGTAACTATGTTTCTATATAACACACAGGTGACGGAGCAGAGATCTCCTGTGTAACTATGTTTCTATATAACACACAGGTGACGGAGCAGAGATCTCCTGTGTAACTATGTTTCTATATAACACACAGGTGACGGAGCAGAGATCTCCTGTGTAACTATGTTTCTATATAACACACAGGTGACGGAGCAGAGATCTCCTGTGTAACTATGTTTCTATATAACACACAGGTGACGGAGCAGAGATCTCCTGTGTAACTATGTTTCTATATAACACACAGGTGACGGAGCAGAGATCTCCTGTGTAACTATGTTTCTATATAACACACAGGTGACGGAGCAGAGATCTCCTGTGTAACTATGTTTCTATATAACACACAGGTGACGGAGCAGAGATCTCCTGTGTAACTATGTTTCTATATAACACACAGGTGACGGAGCAGAGATCTCCTGTGTAACTAGGTTTCTATATAACACACAGGTGACGGAGCAGAGATCTCCTGTGTAACTAGGTTTCTATATAACACACAGGTGACGGAGCAGAGATCTCCTGTGTAACTAGGTTTCTATATAACACACAGGTGACGGAGCAGAGATCTCCTGTGTAACTAGGTTTCTATATAACACACAGGTGACGGAGCAGAGATCTCCTGTGTAACTATGTTTCTATATAACACACAGGTGACGGAGCAGAGATCTCCTGTGTAACTATGTTTCTATATAACACACAGGTGACGGAGCAGAGATCTCCTGTGTAACTATGTTTCTATATAACACACAGGTGACGGAGCAGAGATCTCCTGTGTAACTATGTTTCTATATAACACACAGGTGACGGAGCAGAGATCTCCTGTGTAACTATGTTTCTATAAAACACAAAGGTGACGGAGCTGAGATCTCCTGTGTAACTATGTTTCTATATAACACACAGGTGACGGAGCAGAGATCTCCTGTGTAACTATGTTTCTATATAACACACAGGTGACGGAGCAGAGATCTCCTGTGTAACTAGGTTTCTATATAACACACAGGTGACGGAGCAGAGATCTCCTGTGTAACTAGGTTTCTATATAACACACAGGTGACGGAGCAGAGATCTCCTGTGTAACTAGGTTTCTATATAACACACAGGTGACGGAGCAGAGATCTCCTGTGTAACTATGTTTCTATATAACACACAGGTGACGGAGCAGAGATTTCCTGTGTAACTAGGTTTCTATATAACACACAGGTGACGGAGCAGAGATCTCCTGTGTAACTAGGTTTCTATAAAACCCACAGGTGACGGAGTAGAGATCTCCTGTGTAACTATGTTTCTATATAACACACAGGTGATGGAGCAGAGATCTCCTGTGTAACTAGGTTTCTATATAACACACAGGTGATGGAGCAGAGATCTCCTGTGTAACTAGGTTTCTATATAACACACAGGTGATGGAGCAGAGATCTCCTGTGTAACTAGGTTTCTATATAACACACAGGTGATGGAGCAGAGATCTCCTGTGTAACTAGGTTTCTATATAACACACAGGTGATGGAGCAGATATCCCCTGTGTAACTATGTTTCTATATAACACACAGGTGATGGAGCAGAGATCTCCTGTGTAACTAGGTTTCTATATAACACACAGGTGATGGAGCAGAGATCTCCTGTGTAACTAGGTTTCTATATAACACACAGGTGATGGAGCAGAGATCTCCTGTGTAACTAGGTTTCTATATAACACACAGGTGATGGAGCAGAGATCTCCTGTGTAACTATGTTTCTATATAACACACAGGTGATGGAGCAGAGATCTCCTGTGTAACTATGTTTCTATATAACACACAGGTGATGGAGCAGAGATCTCCTGTGTAACTATGTTTCTATATAACACACAGGTGACGGAGCAGAGATCTCCTGTGTAACTATGTTTCTATATAACACACAGGTGACGGAGCAGAGATCTCCTGTGTAACTATGTTTCTATATAACACACAGGTGACGGAGCAGAGATCTCCTGTGTAACTATGTTTCTATATAACACACAGGTGATGGAGCAGAGATCTCCTGTGTAACTATGTTTCTATAAAACACACAGGTGATGGAGCAGAGATCTCCTGTGTAACTATGTTTCTATAAAACACACAGGTGATGGAGCAGAGATTTCTATAAAACACACAGGTGATGGAGCAGAGATTTCTATAAAACACACAGGTGATGGAGCAGAGATTTCTATAAAACACACAGGTGATGGAGCAGAGATCTCTATAAACACACAGGTGACGGAGCAGAGATTTCTATAAAACACACAGGTGACGGAGCAGAGATTTCTATAAAACACACAGGTGACGGAGCAGAGATTTCTATAAAACACACAGGTGATGGAGCAGAGATTTCTATAAAACACAAAGGTGATGGAGCAGAGATTTCTATAAAACACAAAGGTGAAGGAGCAGAGATCTCCTGTGTAATTGTACAGGACAGGGAAGGGTTTAGAAGAGTAATAGGCCTTGATTCCCAGTGCCACATTCACACAATGACTCACCATAGGAGTCCATGAGAGGCTTCAGGTCCCTGTAGAGTTGGGTAACGTTTAGGATTTCCCGGACTGACAGGTCTCTGTATTTGTACTGAATGAGTAAGAGAGAAGAGAAAAATAATTTCATTTCGACATGTTATAGAACCTGCTGAGCAACATTGTACACCTGTAGTGGACCCAGTACAGTCCACATGCAAGAGCTAAACCTGTAGTAAGTCTGTAACTATACCTTTTACCTGTAGTAAGTCTGCAAACAAACCTCACCGGATATTACCTGTAGTAAGTCTGCAACTACACCTTTTACCTGTAGTAAGTCTGTAACTATACCTCACTGGTTATTACCTGTAGTAAGTCTGTAACTATACCTCACTGGTTATTACCTGTAGTAAGTCTGTAACTATACCTCACTGGTTATTACCTGTAGTAAGTCTGTAACTATACCTCACTGGTTATTACCTGTAGTAAGTCTGCAACCAAAGCTCACTGGTTATTACCTGTAGTATGTCACAGGTATCTGTTGGTAAAGGTAAGGGTCTGATGTGCAGACTTTATTTTGTTCCCTAAAAAGAGAAAAATCACTGGAATCCCTTCTCCCCTGTGGTGCAGATGGTTTGCTCTGAACTACTCCACTTCTTTAAACACAACTCCCTTCATATCTGGGCAACTAGTACACACGGGGTACATGAACTAGTAATAAAAACTAGTACAAGCGCGGTACAAAACCCTCGCGCAAGCGCAGTATAAAGCCCTAGTACAAGCGCAGTATAAAGCCCAGAACAAGCGCAGCATAAAGCCCAGTACAAGAGCAGCATAAAGCCCAGTACAAGCGCAGTATAAAGCCCTAGTACAAGCGCAGCATAAAGCCCTAGTACAAGCGCAGCATAAAGCCCTAGTACAAGCGCAGTATAAAGCCTAGTGTAAGCGCAGTATAAAGCCCTAGTACAAGCGAAGTATAAAGCCTAGTACAAGCGCAGTATAAAGCCCAGAACAAGCGCAGTATAAAACCCTAGTACAAGCGCAGTATAAAGCCCTAGTACAAGCGCAGTATAAAGCCCTAGTACAAGCGCAGTATAAAGCCCTAGTACAAGCGCAGTATAAAGCCCTAGTACAAGCGCAGTATAAAGCCTAGAGCGCAGTATAAAGCCCTAGTACAAGCGCAGTATAAAGCCCTAGTACAAGCGCAGTATAAAGCCCAGTACAAGCGCAGTATAAAGCCCTAGTACAAGCGCAGTATAAAGCCCTAGTACAAGCGCAGTATAAAGCCTAGTACAAGCGCAGTATAAAGCCCTAGTACAAGCGCAGTATAAAGCCCTAGTACAAGCGCAGTATAAAGCCCAGTGCAAGCGCAGTATAAAGCCCAGTACAAGCGCAGTATAAAGCCCAGTACAAGCGCAGTATAAAGCCCTAGTACAAGCGCAGTATAAAGCCCTAGTACAAGCGCAGTATAAAGCCCTAGTACAAGCGCAGTATAAAGCCCTAGTACAAGCGCAGTATAAAGCCCTAGTACAAGCGCAGTATAAAGCCCTAGTACAAGAGCAGTATAAAGCCCTAGTACAAGCGCAGTATAAAGCCCAGTGCAAGCGCAGTATAAAGCCCTAGTACAAGCGCAGTATAAAGCCCTAGTACAAGCGCAGTATAAAGCCCTAGTACAAGCGCAGTATAAAGCCCTAGTACAAGCGCAGTATAAAACCCCAGTACAAGCGCAGTATAAAGCCCCAGTACAAGCGCAGTATAAAACCCAGTACAAGCGCAGTATAAAGCCCTAGTACAAGCGCAGTATAAAACCCTAGTACAAGCGCAGTATAAAACCCTAGTACAAGTGCAGTATAAAGCCCTAGTACAAGTGCAGTATAAAACCCTAGTACAAGCGCAGTATAAAGCCCTAGTACAAGCGCAGTATAAAGCCCAGAACAAGCGCAGTATAAAGCCCAGAACAAGCGCAGTATAAAGCCTAGTGCAAGCGCAGTATAAAGCCTAGTGCAAGCGCAGTATAAAGCCTAGTGCAAGCGCAGTATAAAGCCTAGTGCAAGCGCAGTATAAAGCCTAGTGCAAGCGCAGTATAAAGCCTAGTGCAAGCGCAGTATAAAGCCTAGTGCAAGCGCAGTATAAAGCCCAGTGCAAGCGCAGTATAAAGCCCAGTGCAAGCGCAGTATAAAGCCCAGTGCAAGCGCAGTATAAAGCCCAGTGCAAGCGCAGTATAAAGCCCAGTGCAAGCGCAGTATAAAGCCCAGTGCAAGCGCAGTATAAAGCCCAGTGCAAGCGCAGTATAAAGCCCAGTGCAAGCGCAGTATAAAGCCCAGTGCAAGCGCAGTATAAAGCCCAGAACAAGCGCAGTATAAAGCCCAGAACAAGCGCAGTATAAAACCCAGAACAAGCGCAGTATAAAGCCTAGAACAAGCGCAGTATAAAACCCAGAACAAGCGCAGTATAAAACCCAGAACAAGCGCAGTATAAAGCCTAGAACAAGCGCAGTATAAAGCCCAGCGCAAGCGCAGTATAAAGCCCAGCGCAAGTGCAGTATAAAGCCAGAACAAGCGCAGTATAAAGCCAGAACAAGCGCAGTATAAAGCCCAGAGCAAGCGAAGTATAAAACCCAGAACAAGCGCAGTATAAAGCCCAGCGCAAGCGCAGTACAAAGCCTAGTACAAGCGCAGTATATAGCCCAGTACAAGCGCAGTATAAACCCTAGAACGAGAGCAGTATAAAGCCTAGAACGAGAGCAGTATAAAGCCTAGAACGAGAGCAGTATAAAGCCTAGAACGAGCGCAGTATAAAGCCCAGCGCAAGCGCAGTATAAAGCCCAGCGCAAGCGCAGTATAAAGCCCAGCGCAAGCGCAGTATAAAGCCCAGCGCAAGCGCAGTATATAGCCCAGTAAAAGCGCAGTATAAACCCTAGAACAAGAGCAGTATAAAGCCTAGAACGAGAGCAGAATAAAGCCCAGCGCAAGCGCAGTATAAAGCCCAGCGCAAGCGCAGTATAAAGCCCAGCGCAAGCGCAGTATAAAGCCCAGCGCAAGCGCAGTATAAAGCCCAGCGCAAGCGCAGTATAAAGCCTAGAACGCAGTATAAAGCCTAGAACGCAGTATAAAGCCCAGTGTAAGCGCAGTATAAAGCCCAGCGCAAGCGCAGTATAAAGCCCAGCGCAAGCGCAGTATATAAGCCCAGCACAAGCGCGGTATATAAGCCTAGCGTAAGCGCGGTATATAAGCCTAGCGTAAGCGCAGTATAAAGCCTAGCGTAAGCGCAGTATAAAGCCTAGCGTAAGCGCAGTATAAAGCCCAGCGGAAGCGTAGTATAAAGCCTAGAACGAGCGCAGTATAAAGCCTAGAACGAGCGCAGTATAAAGCCTAGAACGAGCGCAGTATAAAGCCTAGAACGAGCGCAGTATAAAGCCTAGAACGAGCGCAGTATAAAGCCCAGCGCAAGCGCAGTATAAAGCCCAGCGCAAGCGCAGTATAAAGCCCAGCGCAAGCGCAGTATAAAGCCCAGCGCAAGCGCAGTATAAAGCCCAGCGCAAGCGCAGTATAAAGCCCAGCGCAAGCGCAGTATAAAGCCCAGCGCAAGCGCAGTATAAAGCCCAGCGCAGTATAAAGCCCAGCGCAGTATAAAGCCCAGCGCAGTATAAAGCCCAGCGCAGTATAAAGCCCAGCGCAGTATAAAGCCCAGCGCAGTATAAAGCCCAGCGCAAGCGCAGTATAAAGCCTAGAACAAGCGCAGTATAAAGCCTAGTACAAGCGCAGTATAAAGCCTAGTACAAGCGCAGTATAAAGCCTAGTACAAGCGCAGTATATAGCCCAGTACAAGCGCAGTATAAACCCTAGAAAAAGAGCAGTATAAAGCCTAGAACGAGCGCAGTATAAAGCCCAGCGCAAGCGCAGAATAAAGCCCAGCGCAAGCGCAGAATAAAGCCTAGAACAAGCGCAGTATAAAGCCTAGTGTAAGCGCAGTATAAAGCCTAGTGTAAGCGCAGTATAAAGCCTAGTGTAAGCGCAGTATAAAGCCTAGTGTAAGCGCAGTATAAAGCCCAGTACAAGCGCAGTATAAAGCCTAGAACAAGCGCAGTATAAAGCCCAGCACAAGCGCGGTATATAAGCCTAGCACAAGCGCAGTATAAAGCCTAGTACAAGCGCAGTATAAAGCCCAGTGCAAGCGCAGTATAAAGCCCAGCGCAAGCGCAGTATAAGGCCTAGAACAAGCGCAGTATAAAGCCTAGTACAAGCGCAGTATAAAGCCTAGTACAAGCGCAGTATAAAGCCTAGTACAAGCGCAGTATAAAGCCTAGTGTAAGCGCAGTATAAAGCCTAGTGTAAGCGCAGTATAAAGCCTAGTGTAAGCGCAGTATAAAGCCTAGTGTAAGCGCAGTATAAAGCCTAGCGTAAGCGCAGTATAAAGCCTAGCGTAAGCGCAGTATAAAGCCTAGCACAAGCGCAGTATAAAGCCTAGCACAAGCGCAGTATAAAGCCTAGCACAAGCGCAGTATAAAGCCTAGCACAAGCGCAGTATAAAGCCTAGTACAAGCGCAGTATAAAGCCTAGTACAAGCGCAGTATAAAGCCTAGTACAAGCGCAGTATAAAGCCTAGAACGAGCGCAGTATAAAGCCTAGAACGAGCGCAGTATAAAGCCTAGAACGAGCGCAGTATAAAGCCTAGTGTAAGCGCAGTATAAAGCCAGCGCAAGCGCAGTATAAAGCCTAGCGTAAGCGCAGTATAAAGCCTAGTACAAGCGCAGTATAAAGCCTAGTACAAGCGCAGTATAAAGCCTAGAACAAGCGCAGTATAAAGCCCAGCACAAGCGCGGTATATAAGCCTAGCACAAGCGCAGTATAAAGCCTAGTGCAAGCGCAGTATAAAGCCCAGTGCAAGCGCAGTATAAAGCCCAGCGCAAGCGCAGTATAAAGCCCAGCGCAAGCGCAGTATAAGGCCTAGAACAAGCGCAGTATAAAGCCTAGTACAAGCGCAGTATAAAGCCTAGTACAAGCGCAGTATAAAGCCTAGTACAAGCGCAGTATAAAGCCTAGTGTAAGCGCAGTATAAAGCCCAGTACAAGCGCAGTATAAAGCCTAGTGTAAGCGCAGTATAAAGCCTAGTGTAAGCGCAGTATAAAGCCTAGTGTAAGCGCAGTATAAAGCCTAGTGTAAGCGCAGTATAAAGCCTAGCGTAAGCGCAGTATAAAGCCTAGCGTAAGCGCAGTATAAAGCCTAGCACAAGCGCAGTATAAAGCCTAGCACAAGCGCAGTATAAAGCCTAGTACAAGCGCAGTATAAAGCCTAGTACAAGCGCAGTATAAAGCCTAGAACGAGCGCAGTATAAAGCCTAGAACGAGCGCAGTATAAAGCCTAGTGTAAGCGCAGTATAAAGCCCAGCGCAAGCGCAGTATAAAGCCTAGCGTAAGCGCAGTATAAAGCCTAGTACAAGCGCAGTATAAAGCCTAGTCCAAGCGCGGTATAAAGCCCAGCGCAAGCGCGGTATAAAGCCCAGCGCAAGCGCGGTATAAAGCCCAGCGCAAGCGCGGTATAAAGCCCAGCGCAAGCGCGGTATAAAGCCCAGCGCAAGCGCGGTATAAAGCCCAGCGCAAGCGCGGTATAAAGCCCAGCGCAAGCGCGGTATATAAGCCCAGCGCAAGCGCGGTATATAAGCCCAGCGCAAGCGCGGTATATAAGCCCAGCGCAAGCGCGGTATATAAGCCCAGCGCAAGCGCGGTATAAAGCCCAGAGCAAGCGCGGTATAAAGCCCAGCGCAAGCGCGGTATAAAGCCCAGCGCAAGCGCGGTATAAAGCCCAGCGCAAGCGCGGTATAAAGCCCAGCACAAGCGCAGTATAAAGCCTAGCGTAAGCGCAGTATAAAGCCTAGTGTAAGCGCAGTATAAAGCCTAGTGTAAGCGCAGTATAAAGCCTAGCGTAAGCGCAGTATAAAGCCTAGCACAAGCGCAGTATAAAGCCCAGCGCAAGCGCAGTATAAAGCCCAGCGCAAGCGCAGTATAAAGCCTAGAACAAGCGCAGTATAAAGCCAGTACAAGCGCAGTATAAAGCCCAGTACAAGCGCAGTATAAAGCCCAGTACAAGCGCAGTATAAAGCCCAGTACAAGCGCAGTATAAAGCCCAGTACAAGCGCAGTATAAAGCCTAGTGTAAGCGCAGTATAAAGCCTAGTACAAGCGCAGTATAAAGCCTAGTGTAAGCGCAGTATATAGCCCAGTACAAGCGCAGTATATAGCCCAGTACAAGCGCAGTATATAGCCCAGTACAAGCGCAGTATATAGCCCAGTACAAGCGCAGTATATAGCCCAGTACAAGCGCAGTATATAGCCCAGTACAAGCGCAGTATATAGCCCAGTACAAGCGCAGTATATAGCCCAGTACAAGCGCAGTATATAGCCAGTACAAGCGCAGTATATAGCCCAGTACAAGCGCAGTATATAGCCCAGTACAAGCGCAGTATATAGCCCAGTACAAGCGCAGTATAAACCCTAGAAAAAGAGCAGTATAAAGCCTAGAACAAGCGCAGTATAAAGCCCAGCGCAAGCGCAGAATAAAGCCCAGCGCAAGCGCAGAATAAAGCCCAGCGCAAGCGCAGAATAAAGCCAGCGCAAGCGCAGAATAAAGCCCAGCGCAAGCGCAGAATAAAGCCCAGCGCAAGCGCAGAATAAAGCCCAGCGCAAGCGCAGAATAAAGCCCAGCGCAAGCGCAGTATAAAGCCTAGAACAAGCGCAGTATAAAGCCTAGAACAAGCGCAGTATAAAGCCCAGTACAAGCGCAGTATAAAGCCTAGTACAAGCGCAGTATAAAGCCTAGAGCGCAGTATAAAGCCTAGTACAAGCGCAGTATAAAGCCTAGTACAAGCGCAGTATAAAGCCTAGTACAAGCGCAGGGTATAAGAAGTAGAACAGGACATGTACACAGTCACGTTAGATATTTAATTCGGTCTCTACACTAAAGCGGAACTTTCACATTGTACAAAGTCGCCCTCTAATAATCACACACACGGCGACTAGCTTCATAATAATAATCCTTATTGTATGAAAACTGAAGGCCAGGCTAGTGCTGTCAGTCCATTCCGGTTACCTTAAGGTAACCTGCAACGCCTCCTAGAGGAGACCGGCACTGACAGCGCAGGATCACAGACAAGATGTCTGCCCTGATGCCTGGCTTAGTAAGGATTACTTTAGAATCTGGTACTTTTGATATCTAATAGATTTATTATGAAGATATGTTTAATTATTAGAAGGAGACTTTTTACAATGTGAAAGTTCAGTTTAAGTGAGAATGACTAAGATGCACAACGTAATGCAGACAAGAATCAGCATTCAGACCCCTGACCTCCCGAGACAATGACTGTAACGTTCCATTTATATCCACACAAAGGGATCAGTGTGAGACAAGCAGTGTGGGAGACAAGCGATATGGGTGTTAGGGCAACAGGTTTGGTCCTGACTGGGACACAGGCTGTTACTCACCATCACACGTTAGGGTACGCCTGCCCTTTACCAGGGGTGGACAAAACTATAATATTAGTAGCCAGACAGACATCTTGGGAGCCAACTAGGATTGCTAGGAGACAGGGTAGGGGTGTCATGTATATGATACATGGATCCCAAATACCAAAATGTATCAGTCAGAAGTCAACTTGTAAGGATCCAGGGTCCTAGATTTTATCCAGTCCTCCCTTACACCTGCGCCAAAGGAATAAAATGACACCATTGTCTCTGTGCCTCCTTTGTACATGGCATTAAAGAGGAACTTTCACTTGGTATAAAGTCGCCCTCAATAATCACACATACAGCGACTCGCTTCATAATAGTTCTATCAGATCCCAGAAGTACCTGATTCTAAACTAACCCTTAATCTTCGGAGGGTGACGGCCAGGTTAGTGTTGCCTGCGCGGTCAGTCCCTTCCGGTTACTTTAAGGTAACCTGCAATGCCTCCTAGAGGAGAGCGAGACGGACAGAGAAGGCATCTCTAAGACAAGATGTCTGCCCCGATGTCTGGGTTCTGGTCTCTGAAGGATAAGGATTACTTTTGAGATCTAATAGAACTGATATGAAGCTAGTCGCCATATGTTTAATTACTGGAGGGTGACTTCATGCAATGTGAAAGTGCAGAGGGAAGGACCAAACAAAAATGCCCACAGACTCGCCCCACTGTCCTCCCCTTAGCACAAGCAGCTTAGTGAATTGGTGCTAGGCAAGTACAGGACTAGAACATTGATTCCACCACTGGTTTTGGCACCCCCCCCCAATGAATGGCTCTGGACTCCGAGACAACCTCTGAACTTGCTCTGAGAAGTATAAATCGAACTTGTGGGCTGAGATAAAATGAATCTGAATTATATATTGTCAGTTTTATTACTTCTACAAACAGCTACTTCTATTAGGAGAAAAATGACTCACTGATCACATGCACCAGTATGTTCACATAACTGGTAAAGTTCTAGTGACATCATCCCAGTGAGTCAGACACTTAATGTGACACCACTAGTGACTGCACATGACTAGACCCTCATTCCATCAATAGTACAGGGCCTACAGAAAGCAGGAGCCTTCAGAGGGCATCTACTCTAGGTGTCCACTTAACTGGGTACACCCCCCTCAACTACCTAAATAACCATGCCATCAGGAACATTGTCACGTGTCCTTACCAGGCTATCTAAAGCGGGTAGTCTGACACTGGGAGGAAGGAAAGAGCAAGTGTGTGTATCTGTGTGTCAAGGGTCAGAGCATGTGGGAATTAAGAGTGTTACTGGGCCAAGGGACAGAACAGTGCGGGTGTTAGGGCTGAGGGACAGAACAGTGCGGGTGTTAGGGGCTGAGGGACAGAACAGTGCGGGTGTTAGGGGCTGAGGGACAGAACAGTGCGGGTGTTAGGGGGCTGAGGGACTGTACAATGCGGATGTTAGGGGGCTGAGGGACAGTACAATGCGGGTGTTAGGGGGCTGAGGGACTGTACAATGCGGGTGTTAGGGGGCTGAGGGACAGTACAAGGAGGGTGTTAGGGGCTGAGGGACAGTACAAGGAGGGTGTTAGGGGGCTGAGGGACAGTACAAGGAGGGTGTTAGGGGCTGAGGGACAGTACAAGGAGGGTGTTAGGGGGCTGAGGGGCAGTACAGTGCGGGTGGTCGTTATGGGGCTGAGGGCAGTACAATGCGGTGTTATGGGCTGAGGGACAGTACAATGCGGGTGTTATGGGGCTGAGGGACAGTACAATGTGGGTGTTATGGGCTGAGGGACAGTACAAGCGGGTGTTATGGGGCTGAGGGACAGTACAAGGCGGGTGTTATGGGGCTGAGGGACAGTACAAGGTGGGTGTTATGGGGCTGAGGGACAGTACAAGGCGGGTGTTATGGGGCTGAGGACAGTACAAGGCGGGTGTTATGGGGCTGAGGACAGTACAAGGCGGGTGTTATGGCTGAGGGACAGTACAAGGCGGGTGTTAGGGGCTGAGGGACAGTACAATGTGGGTGTTATGGGGCTGAGGGACAGTACAAGGAGGGTGTTAGGGGGCTGAGGGCAGTACAAGGAGGGTGTTAGGGGCTGAGGGGCAGTACAAGGCGGGTGTTATGGGGCTGAGGGGCAGTACAAGGCGGGTGTTATGGGGCTGAGGGCAGTACAATGCGGGTGTTAGGGGGCTGAGGGACAGTACAAGGCGGGTGTTATGGGGCTGAGGGACAGTACAAGGCGGTGTTATGGGGCTGAGGGACAGTACAATGCGGGTGTTATGGGGCTGAGGGACAGTACAATGTGGGTGTTATGAGGCTGAGGGACAGTACAATGCGGTGTTAGGGGGCTGAGGACAGTACAATGCGGGTGTTAGGGGGCTGAGGGGCAGTGCAAGGCGGGTGTTAGGGGGCTGAGGGACAGTACAATGCGGGTGTTAGGGGGCTGAGGGACAGTACAATGCGGGTGTTATGGGGCTGAGGGACAGTACAGTGTGGGTGTTATGGGGCTGAGGGACAGTACAAGGCGGGTGTTAGGGGGCTGAGGGACAGTACAATGCGGGTGTTAGGGGGCTGAGGGACAGTACAATGCGGGTGTTAGGGGCTGAGGGCAGTGCAAGGCGGGTGTTAGGGGGCTGAGGGCAGTGCAAGGCGGGTGTTAGGGGGCTGAGGGGCAGTACAATGCGGGTGTTATGGGATGAGGGACAGTACAAGGCGGGTGTTAGGGGCTGAGGAACAGTACAAGGCGGGTGTTAGGGGCTGAGGGACAGTACAATGCGGGTGTTAGGGGGCTGAGGGGCAGTGCAAGGCGGGTGTTAGGGGGCTGAGGGACAGTACAAGGCGGGTGTTAGGGGGCTGAGGGACAGTACAAGGCGGGTGTTAGGGGGCTGAGGAACAGTACAAGGCGGGTGTTAGGGGGCTGAGGGACAGTACAAGGCGGGTGTTAGGGGGATGAGGGGCAGTACAATGCGGTGTTAGGGGGCTGAGGGACAGTACAATGCGGGTGTTAGGGGGGCTGAGGGGCAGTGCAAGGCGGGTGTTAGGGGGCTGAGGGGCAGTACAATGCGGGTGTTAGGGGGCTGAGGGACAGTACAAGGCGGGTGTTAGGGGGCTGAGGGGCAGTGCAAGGCGGGTGTTAGGGGGCTGAGGGGCAGTACAATGCGGGTGTTAGGGGGCTGAGGGACAGTACAAGGCGGGTGTCAGAGACAGGTGACCCGTCGGGCACTCTCACCTTGGTCAGCATCTTCTTCAGCTGCCCCTCGGACACGGCCATGGTGCCCGCTCTGTCCCGGGGGTCTTCCCGCTGATCCGCCGGTCTATTTCTCCCTTCCTGGGTCCTGCCAGAAGCTCCGCTGTCTTTGTAATCACTTCCGTGTCTGTCCGTGACGTCACTGCCCTGGATACGGGCCGTGTTACTGAGTGGACAGTGGCGGCCATGTTTGTTAAGGGCATGAACAACTGTATATTCCTGGTACTGTACCCGCAGTGATCCGGGGGTTGTGCTGTTTTTTTTTTTTTTTTTTTTTTTTACCAGAACTGATAGCAGGGGTACAAACGTACCTTCCCTCCCAAGATCCGGCATTTTACACACAGCCCAGGCCTGGTGCCTTGGGACACCTACCCCCATACCTGGGAACTCTCAGGGTTTTGACCCAGATCTCAGGGTGAATGGCCGAATTCTCAGGGTGAGAGAGTTCTGTATCACCTACTATATGAATTTCCCCAATTAAATGTTTCCTTAACCTTTAATCTGGTGCCATTAGTGCCAGACAGACAGGGGAGATGTCCTGCTTGTCTGTGGTCAGGCAGTGACTTATCCAGACTGTAACAGGTTAAATGTCCCTCGCACACAGACTGCAGCACCTCTGTGTTAGAGCAAGCAAGCACATATCGCATAAAATCTACATTATGGGAAGCTTTAACAGTTAATATTTCAAAGATCTCAGGGTCAGCTCATCTTGAATGTTCCTAGTAGGCCTACCCCCCATGGAAACATAACTCCCAAGCATGGGCGGATTGTCCTATCAGGGGATCGGGCATCCCCCGGTGGGCCGCTATATCGGCTCACTTTTAAAAAGTCGCGATCCACTTTGTGCAGACTCTCTCCCCCTCCGGTGCGCGCTGAAAGAACTGCAATTAAAATACAAGTGCTGTACAGCGCTGGCCATCTCTCTACCCCTCCGCTCCACTTTGTCTTGAGTGCAGAATGAGGGCACTAAAGGAAGTTAGTGGAGGAGAGAGATGTCCGGCGCTGTACAGCACTTGTAATTTATTTGCAATTCTTTCAGTGCGCACGGGGGTGTGTGTGTGTGTGTGGGGGGGGGGGGGGAGCCCGGGCCGGTATTCCCTTACAATCCGCCCCTGCTCCCAAGTGTCCCTCTTTAGGAGATATTAGGGGTCCGTACCTCCCAAGTGTCCCTCTTTAGGAGATATTAGGGGTCCCTACCTCCCAAGTGTCCCTCTTTAGGAGATATTAGGGGTCCGTACCTCCCAAGTGTCCCTCTTTAGGAGATATTAGGGGTCCGTACCTCCCCAGTGTCCCTCTTTAGGAGATATTAGGGGTCTGTACCTCCCAAGTGTCCCTCTTTAGGAGATAGTAGGGGTCCGTACCTCCCAAGTGTCCCTCTTTAGGAGATATTAGGGGTCCGTACCTCCCCAGTGTCCCTCTTTAGGAGATATTAGGGGTCCGTACCTCCCCAGTGTCCCTCTTTAGGAGATATTAGGGGTCCGTATCTCCCAAGTGTCCCTCTTTAGGAGATATTAGGGGTATATACCTCCCAGTGTCCCTCTTTAGGAGATATTAGGGGTCCGTACCTCCCAAGTGTCCCTCTTTAGGAGATATTAGGGGTCCGTACCTCCCCAGTGTCCCTCTTTAGGAGATATTAGGGGTCCGTACCTCCCTAGTGTCCCTCTTTAGGAGATATTAGGGGTCCGTACCTCCCAAGTGTCCCTCTTTAGAAGATATTAGGGGTCCATGCGTTCCAAGTGTCCCTCTTTGTGTGTGTGGGTGTATGTATATAGGTGTATTTATGTGTGTATGTATGTGTGTATGTATGTGTGTGTGTTATTACTTTTATTAGCTATTATGTGACCAGCAGGTTTTGCCCAAGTACTAGATAATTACTGTAAAGGAACATGGAAATAAACATACCAGCTGTAAATAAGGCTCCGATTTACACTGTATCCTGATTTGAGAATATTCAGACAAACACTTTACTCAATTTCTTTTTATTGGTAGGAAAGAGAAATATGCAAAAATAAGTGATTGTAAATTCATATAAAGGCACAATAATATAACAGTGTACTATACACAGTCTTCATCAGCAGACTTCTAGTGTTTGTTAAAACTGCAAGTGGGAATAAACCACACAAAAGGCCACAGGTACAAAGAAATGTACAGCAATTCCCCCCCACCCCGCCAAGAGAATAAAATTCCCCCAAATCCCAGCTAATCTGAATGGGACATGTTAAACCCACTGAATGTTAGAGACGTTGAAAGCATGGATGTGCGATGCATAGGAGGCCTTTCCAGCACTCATCTGGTTAAAAGGATCCTGCATTATCTTCCCCAATATGTTACCCTCCTCCCCTAGCACTGAAAGGGTTAAGTATCAGTGAGTCCTCACTGCGTACCAACTACGGTCTGAATTCGGAGCGGCCCGCTCAGTTATCAGCCGTGGCGCTGGCAGTCTGTACCACACATGACTGCAGCGTGAACAGCCAACTGTACTGCGCATGACAGCTACTGACAAACATACAGTAGAGAATTATTATATAGGATTAAGTGTTACTGTCCCTTTAATAAGTAGTGCTGGGCAACCGAACATCACTAAGTGGCTTCAAACTGTGAAAATGGCTGCTTAGAGATAACGGGGCCTCTCACGTCTTCGATTTCCTCCTGCCCCTTTGTTTAATCTTTTGAGTGTATTCAATGCATTGCTTCCCAATGCGATAACAACACCTTGGTACTCAGAGGGTTAATCCTCCCATTGATGACCAAAAGCCAAGGCCGCTGGCGAAGAGGTGAGAAGGCTGGGCGGGACCAGAGCAGCGGACATCACCAGGAGGAGGAGAGACTGACAGCAGAGACTTTCCCTGTTGCCATAGCAGCACAAAGAGAGTGTTAAATTGTCTTTAAATATTTTTACCCTTTGAGTGGCAGAGAGGTACACAACGCATTGCAAAGCAATGCATTGCGTACCCCTCTGCCACTCAAAGGGTTAATAAGATTTGTATGCACAAAAATAAACACACAGATTTATTTTATTTTCTACCCTCACCTTGCTGCTGTACTTGTATGATACGGCTTCTTTACAAAAAATGTAAATGTGTTATGTGAGAGACCCCATTTTTGGGTGTGTGGGTGTGTTTAACTGATTGAGTGCCACAGTGTGGGAAAATCTTTGCAATCTGCTGCATTTTCCTGCCAGGATCAGATCCCATCAATACATCAAATTCATCCCCTTGTATCTTCCTAAAATGCACATTACTCCCCCCGATTACAGATAGTTTACTTTTAAAAGGCCGCACGCAAAACAGTGTGCAACCTTTTCACACAGTAACCATGTCTCCATAATAAAAATGGTGACATTAGAATCTCACACTGCATGACAGCGCGAGATTCTCATGTCGCCTACTGAAATACAGCGGATGTGAAGGTCTGCGTTACAATAAACATTGTGGGATGTGAGTATGCTCTTACTTGAAACCAGCAAATCGCATGCAGTAAGGCTCTTTCCACTGTCCATGGATTGCAGTCTCTCCTCCCACACCGTGCCCGTTCTCTATTGTTTCCATCTCAACGTCTCCTTTAACCCCTTAAGGACCGGCCACACATGACCACGGACCATTTTTTTTTTTTTAACTCATCTGATTCAAGGCTCCCCGAAAGGCGTGCAGCCACACAGGGAGCCCTGAATTCCATGATGTAGATGTACGTCCTTGGTCCTTTAGGGGCATCCAACCCGTGACGTACATGTACGTCATGGGTCATTAAGGGGTTAAAACAAACAGTCCTCTGCATCTTCAGTCCTTCACTATGGAAGATAATGAGGAAATAATAGAAAACGGGAACGGTTTGGGAGGAGGGACTACAATCGAGCCTTACTGCATGCTATTTGCCAGTAAGCGCATACTCACATCCAGCAATGTTTATTTTAACTCAGATGAGTAGACCTTCATATCCTCTACATTTCAGTAGGCAACATGAGAATCTTGCACTGCCATTTTTATTATGGCGACATGATTACTGTGTGAAAAGGTCCCACTCTCTTTTACATGCGACCATTTAAAAGGATACCATAGGAGATAGTTCTTTATCTGACAATATACAGTTGAACAGAAATATTTTTTTTATACCAGAAATAATATTTTTTATATATAAAGTAAAAAGATTTTCACCTTTTGTGTACCAGCTGATTATCCAATGAATTGTTCATCAATGTGCTAGACACCCCCTATGGCACAAAAATGGTTACTGCTGGAGGAAGCCATTTTGTCTTTGCTGTTACATCAGGCAGCTGTAAAAACACCTCTAGGGTAATAGGTGCAAAGTACCTGGGCCCAAACACCTTTAGGAGTCGCTGAAAGCTGCAGATAAGGGGCTGACGTATGTCACATGAATCAGACACAAATATCTACTGATGTGAAAGGGGAGAGTGCTCCGCTTACCTGAGGGCAACTTTGTACCTATACTGAATGCGGTGGTAGTGTAGCGCTGCCGTGATAAACACACAGACACTGGACTGCGCTGTCGTGATAAACACACAGACACTGGACTGGACTGCGCTGTCGTGATAAACACACAGACACTGGACTGCGCTGGCGTGATAAACACACAGACACTGGACTGCGCTGTAGTGATAAACACACAA